>JAPDSC010025317.1:16472-31608 GCA_026290005.1 Latrodectus geometricus
ATATATATATATATATATATATTAATTAAAGAAATAACAATATGATTAATTTAATATAGGTTTCATATTTTTCAACTAGCATTTTCAACTTAAGATTACGGTTTAGGTTACAAATATGAAGATATGAAGGTTTCACACATTATATTGTGTTTGAACCCTAATGATAGGTTTCGAATAGTTATCGAATTTCATAATCTTGCATATTACTCTACACTCACTAAATGACCACAAGGAAATAATTTAAAATATTCAATTAGATCGCGAGGTAAAAGAAATTCTTAGTTCTCAGACAAGAGCTTTCACAAATACTTTAATCAATCTGATGTTAAATGTACAAACGTGGAAGAAAGAAACTTTGGAGATTCACAATTGATTAATTTAATATATTTTTAGCTCCAGAAAGAGAGTTTCTTTTCTTTTTTAGGAAGCCATATTTCCCTGTTATATGACTTCTATTGGTTTAAAAATCTTCAAAAATGCACATTTTGTTGTCTATTTAATTAACAACACCTTAGCATTTGTAACTTTGTTTGTTTCCTCTATATTTGTAGAATACGCTACAATATATATTAAATAAATGTAGAATATATTATAGAACACTATAATATATTCTACATACTTTTTCACACGCGAACGAGTTAATACACATATAGCTTAATACGTAACCAGATGACCAAGATAAAAATCATAAACATGAAGTTTTGAATTATTTGAAATCTAAAATACATTTCTTTTTGAGAAAAATTAAGAATTAAAATATGTAATGCTTATAAACAGCAATAATTTGATTTGTAAGGAACTGTAAAATAGGTTTTAATAAAAAAAATATTTTCAGACAAATATTTGCTTAATTTGAAATATTTATCTCAGAAGCAACTATCTTTCATTTTACAATTTAAACATTTATCTTACATTTTATAAAATGAAGATAAATCTGAAAAATATCACGTGATTTATAAACTCTTTTTAACTCTACAACTTTCAGAAAAAACATTTTAAATAAGATGATACAAAAATAAAATGTACAATTCTTCCATTAATTAGCCTTAACATATTATTAAGATTAAATTCTATCAAATATATTGCATGTCATTCAAAGCTGCAACAGATTTTGCTTTTTCACCTTTTTAGTAAGTTTTCTCCAAAATATGCCATAGAAATAATAAGAAATCCTCACCAAACTGTATAATGAAATATTGATTAATATAGGGAAAAAGTTGAGGAAAGAAAAAAGGAAATAATTCCCTCTTTCCTGCAACCTTGTGGCCGCAGAAGATAGACGACCTGCATAAATCTTCATTGGTGCGGTAAAATAAACATAGTAGGTGGATAAGATGTCCTGCTGCTACATGGTACTTGTTTATGGACTTTGGTATCACCAGGATCTTTCCATTAAAAGGATCGAAAAGAGTGGTATTTATCTTTCGCATTAACGCCACCAAATGCATGCTACGGACAGTTGAGTCGCTGATTGGGGATTTTTCTTAGGGAAAATATTACAATAGACTGGTCTGTCACGAAATCCCACTTATTCTTTTTCAACGAAATAAAATATGGTTAGGTTGTTTTTTTTTTATAATTTGGGAATTTATTCTTCTTCTTCCCATACAGAATAGTCATAAATTATTCTATGGGAAGAAGATTTATATTTTGTTAAATCTTCTTCAATAAAGTATTTTTTTTAATAATATTTTACTTTAATATTTCAGCAACTGCATTAGTATAAATAATTAATTACTGAAAACATAAAACTTTTTTTAAATTGAGTATTATACTTGTACAAAACAGTTAAAGTAATAAACAGAAATTAACATATGAAATTTAAAGTTACAGTTAGAAAATCCAAGAAGCCACTAATAAATTTTATTTAATCATTTCACGACAAATATTATAAAAAGATTTTATCTTTATATTCCTGAAAAGAAAACTTTATATAAACTGTTTCATTTATAACAAATGATTCTTATAAAAAAAATTTAACTTCTATAAAATTCACAATTTATAAATTATATTGTAAGTGATTATGGATAATTTTATTGAAGTTAATTGTTATGATCAAAATTAATGGTCATAAGACAGAATAAGAATTTTTCGTTACGTATTGTATATCAATTCTTATTTCCACTATAAAAAAATTTAAACAACTTCTTATTTTTAAATCTTTTAATTTTACTCATTTTTATTAAATAAAGATGCTTTAAAATGAATCATAAATATTCCTGACTAGTAATACACACATATTATATACGTTTTGTGTAAACTTTCGTAAAGCATATAATCACAACTAGAAATTTTAAAAGACAAATGAACACATTACACTCATTAAGATTTAAAGGAAACTAATTTTTGAGATTGAAGTACACAGAGATATATGATATTAAATTTTTTGTTGTGGAATATGAGTGGTATTTCATACTTTTTGTAAAAATAAAAACTTCATAATATACAAATTTATATTATATTTCTTAAGTTAACGTTTTATATGGAAAGTTGAAAAATGAAATAAAAATGCATATTGATGTACTTATATGTATATATTGGGTTGGATATATACCACATTTAACAAGTCGAGAAATTGCAGAAGAGTTTGGCATTCCTCATACAACTGTTGGAGATCACATTAAATCTCTTGGGTTTGTGTTAAAGCAAAGTGTTTGGGTTCCACATGAATTAACGGAAAAGATTTTGTCTTATCGTTTAAGAATATGTTCATCACATCTGATTAGACACAATGTGGAGCCGTTTTTGGACAGGCTGGTTACTGGAGATGAAAAGTGGATTCTTTACGAGAATATTAAAAGAAAAAAATCTTACTGCAAACCTGGAGCATCATCAGCAACAGTTCCAAAAGCAAGTATCCATCAACGAAAAGTACTGCTTTGTTTGCGGTGGGACAGGAAAGGTCCAGTGTATTACGAGTTGCTGAAACAGGGAAAAGACATCAACGCGGATCTATACTGCAATCAGCTGGATAAATTGAATTCAGCTATCAAAGAAAAAAGGCCAGCATTAAAGTCCAGAAAAGGAATAGTTTCCACCACGATAATGCTCACACGCATACTGCAATGGTGACACTACAAAAACTGAATGCGTTAGGATGGGAAATCCTTAGTCACCCCCCGTATTCACCTGACATTGCACCCTCTGATTATTACTTGTTCAGATCTCTGCAAAATTATCTAACGGGAAAAATAGTCAAGTCTTTTGAAAGTGTTTCTAACGCAGTTGCTGACTATTTTAACTCCATGGATGAGAACTTCTACAAAAAGGGAATTTACAGGTTACATGGAAGATGGCAACAGCTGTAACAAATAACGAAGCATATATAATTGATTAATATTAAACACATATTTTTATAAATGAATTCAAATATTTTCTTTAAAATACGACAGAACTTTCCCTCCAACCCAATATATATATATATATATATATATATATATATATATATATATATTTAATACCTGATAATTTTGTCTATTATTATTAGATCTGATCATTTTCATTAAATTTTCATCAAATACAAAAGTATTATTTGATAAATAATCTAATAAGCAAGTACTTAAGTAGAGTGTAAATAAAGTCTATGAAATTTAATTAGTTTCATCATTTTCCCGAAGCATTTCACAATCAACTGATTGTGCGATGTTTATATTATCATTTAATTTAAAATTAATCTGAACAATTCGTTATCAGCAGCACAATAAAATTTATGGTATTTTGTTGGATATATATCAACTTAAAATCATGAAATTAATTAAATATTATTGACAATGTTTTAACATCACAATTAATATTTAATTAGTTCCATAATAAGTAAATATTGTAATTAATGTGTAAAAAATGTGTATGATTTCCTTTTAAGACATCTTCTTTTAAAGAGATTTTTTAAGCAGATAAACTAGAATTTAAGAAATATTCACAATTAAGGTTAGTTGCAGTTAAACTTTCTTACTGTGCATAAAAGAACAACATGCAATTATGCCTCATGCATGCGATAAAACTTAACAACAGTTCTTCAGGTTCATTAATCTTTTAGTTTACTTTTCGTTATTAAGGGCGTGGTTATATATGAGTTTTATTGCGTCATTCATAATATCAGTCGTGTGTTACTTTTCTTATCATATTCCAGCACAAGTTCTTCATTTGATTAACAGTATGCTTACTTAACGTTGCAATTAAATGGCTTAATCAACAAAATATGTTTTTAATACATTTTAAGTGCTATTTTGCTTCTTATTAGGAAGGATAATAACAAATGGTTATACTTACTAATTGTTTTGTCAGAAACATGTAGATCAGTATTTTTAGAAGCATATATATAAAAATGTATGCATAATTTTTCCTCTATATTATTTTATTATTGAATATATTTTACTAAAAAAAATAAAATGTTATGCCAAGAAATAATTTTTATCTAAATGTAATGACCCATTGAGTTTAATGAGATATATGGTTTCAATAAAATGATATTTTTGAAGTTTTCAGCAAATCTTTTATTATCTGAATTGAGAGAAATAAGAGAGTAATTAAAACCAATTAAATTTAATGAACTAAATAAAATTCCTATATATATGTGTGAAAATTTAACTAAAAATTACTATTTATAAAAATGAAGAATTAGTTAAATATAAAAATTTAACTAGTTATAAAAATGAATATTTTTCTTTATTTGATTAGCAATATAAAAAAGAAAACATGGAAAAGGCTTTTTTTTTAATATTTTACCAAAGGCTGTAATAGTCTATAAAAAATTCAATTAGAATTCGGTTAGAGATTTCAACAATTTGTAAATGTTTCCAATCGAATATTATATTCTGTCGTAAGAAGCATCTACAAAGTAATGAAAAGGTAAAATAACAATCCATAATTGATTTAGAGATGCATTTTTAAATGTAAAATTAGGATATATATATATATATATATATATATATATATATATATATATAACGTGTGCGAAGGTGAAATGGGTGATCTTGAAGTATCCACCAGAGTTTCACGGTTTGCAATTCGTGAGGAATTTTTAACAATATTTTCCAAGGAGTTACAAATGACAACACATAAAAATGACATCATGTGAATGCCCCCCTTTTCCCTTCACGTTTTAAGTCTTTTACAGAAGTAAGGCATCACATCTCGCAAGACCAGCAATGAAAATCGATTAACTTCCTCCCGAATTTGATCCGTTAGTTCCTGGATGCTATGTGATGATTTACACCGGAATGACTCAGATTTCAAATTATTCCAAGGAAAGGAATCACACGTTGAAAAATCAAGGCAATTTAGAGACCAGGGAATGTCTCCTTTCTTGAGGATGGCATGACCAAGAAAAATGTTTTGTATTGTTTTAACGGAAATTCGCGATGCATGGCACATCTTGTTGAACAAATGAGTCTGCAGTTACGAGAAGATGATCAAGCTGCGTGATTAGAAAATGCTTCATTAAGTGTACATAATGTTCGGTATTTACAGAAACAGCATTACCACGAAAGTCTTCAAAAAATAAGGCAGGGTGATCTTAAATTATGATGCACCACATCACACTTTGACTGTGAAATTGTTTTTCATAAAGCATTTCATGATTTTCACTTGGCCAATATCTAAAATTTTGTTTGTAATGACACATAAAAATTGACCTCATAATCAGACTGTCGCACTAGTCTAGGTTGTAGTTCATGAGTTCCGACAATTCCCAGAAAAAGCATAGTCTTTTTGGAAATCCGTCTGCTTACACTTGTACATTTATCATTATAGTGCATCCATGATATCGCAGCTCCTTGCGCTATAGTCACCTTAAACTGCTATACAGTATTCCAAATACAGAGTATGCTTGAGGGTAGAAGGCTTGGGACTTCGGCTGAAGGCTTCTTCCACTCATGTGACATTCTCTGGTGTACACACTCGTTTCGCACTTTAACCCCTTTTTCCCATCATATTACTCCTTTCCTCCAAGTTCCATATCTATAGTTTGATAGCATGCACTGACGAAACTGGAGGATAACATGGAAGATTATAATGAGCACGAAATATACACGGCCATGTTGTTTTTGTAAAACGTATTCATGGCAAAAACGCGTTTCAATTGAATACCGATATCACGATCAATGCAAAAGGTTTGTTGTGCAAATGGCACTGCTCAAGCTTTCTGATACTGGCTTAGCTTACTATGTCAAAATCTCCAGTTTCATTGCTGTACCTGTTATAATACCCTAAAACATTAGAGTAATATAGAATATTATTATAAATAAATCATTTGAACAATGTCTTTCTACTCAAAATATTACTCACCAAACATATTTCTTTGATTTATGAAACACAAAGGCATGCATGTGTTCATTACTAAACACCATTGATAAGTTGGCTCAATTTATAATCAGTTTTATAAATTTAAGTTAAATAGAAAATGCTTATAAATCAATAACTTACTTTAAAATAATAGGCAAATAAAATAACATTCGATTGACATTTTACCTCTATGAAATACATTTCTTAAATCTTACACTATTACTGACAACTAAAATTATAGAAAAAGAATTATAAATGTCTTTTGCAAAAAATTTCTTTGACGTTGACTTCATAAAAACAATAATTGCTAGTCTTTACATATCTTACAAAGTTTAAATTACTTCTTCATACGCAAAAAAATTAAATTAACTATATATTTTTTAAGTTATTCTCATAAAATTCAACCTTAGCATGTTTTATTATTTCGTTCTGTTACCTTCCAAAAGACTGTAAAGAGAGTGGGAAACAGCCAAAGATATTATACGAACATATTTTAATATTAATTTTTTTTATTTAGAACTATATAATTGCATTTCCTTGATCTTTTACCATTACAAGAATTTCAATAAAATTTCGAACGTTTCTCCTTACTGAAAATATGATGAGCTTACTATATTTACAGTTTGTAAAAATAACGGGAAGAATGTGAGACATTTCAAGGAAAAAATAATTATCCATACAATACAAAAGGCATTAGGATAATGATGTACTTTTAACCTCTAAACTGTTACCATGGGTTGTTTTCTGTAAACACTATAACCATAATAATAAATAACCATGGTCATAATAGTTATAAGTATTAATCACTGTCATAAGTATTAAGCGTCGGAAATTTAGAAGGATACCAAAACATCAATATTTCCAAATATGATTTGCAGATGGGTAGGTTAACTGTATTTTTATGGTTTTTAGATACAAAAAGTTACATTCATAACTACATTAACTAATATATTTTTTACTAAAGTGGAAAATAAGATCATAAACACATATTTCGAGCATATTTAGATCTGCTTAATTAACTTAAATTTTAGGTAATTTTTATTAATGTTTCAGGTTTTATAATGATTTTTTAAGAATATTTCAATAATTTTTAAGCGAATTTTCTATTTTGTGTAAGGTTTATTGAATTTCCTTTTAAAATTTATTTCCTTTTAGTAAATAACTACTTTACAAACGCCAAGTGGTGTTTTTTTTCAAATTCCGTTTCACACATTTAAAGAAAATATTGGCATTTTTAACACACTCTGAAATGTGGAGAAATTTATTTTTATACATCCTAAATTCAAATGATGGACAGAAAAAAAATCTGAAACTTTAAAGTAAAAAAAGTGGTTTTTATTTCATATTTTAAAAACAATATTGTAAGTTATCTAAAATTAATAAGATTAAGTGGGTTAATTTTTTTTTCATTAAAATTGAATAACAAATAAGATTCAAGAGAAATAAAAAACTTATATACATGCAAACATGTACATATGAGTATATATACTTATATATGTGTGTCTGCATATAGAGAAGAAAATATTCAAATTGCATTTTTCTAAAGCTTTATGTTTTCAAATTTCCTTGCTAACCTATAGAAATCATACAATACAAAATTTAAATTCTCTTCGCAATCGTTACGTATGACGTCATTTTCTATTTCAGTTTCATATTCATGTATTGTTTTGTTTATAAAGTTTTTTTTTGTTTTATCAATTTAATATCTTAAATAAAAGTAACTGAATTAGTTTGTCTGATTAAAATTAATAAATAAAAAAAATTATTAAGGTTTTCTGAAAGAGCTTTTAAATTTATATTTTGTTTCAATAATTGCGTCTACCATCAATCGATGTTGCCTCTTTTAAATAAAAATTTAATGAACAATGTTAAATGAGATGAAATTTAGGAAAAATTAGGAAAGAAATTAATTTTAAATATAAAATTTATTAGTTTCTGAGACGTGTAAAAATGTATGAAAGACATTTCTAATCATAATAATGCGTTAATAATTTTTAATAGCTAAATTATTTTTAATAGCTAAATTTACATAAAAATTAAAAATAAAAGATATAATCACACCCACACACATAGATTTGCAAATATATTGATAATATATATTTATGGTTCATTAAATTTGCAAATGTTGTTATATATTTAAAACATTAATCTGAAACAATGAACAAATATATTCTGGTTTCATGATGAAATCTTGTTATGATGTAAATCTCAAGAAAACTGTATTATGATCGTGGTTAGATGCTGAAAAATAATATGTTTAAATAATAAAATAATGCTAAATAGAAAGTCTAAAAAGCTATATATTATCATCTTCATTAACAAAAAGAATATACTGAAGATCTTATAATCTTCGTGAAAAATCTGTTTAAACAATATTCCCAAATGTACCCAAATAAATATACGGGATTCACTTAATCTAGGGGTAAATAATCATGTATTCTTGAACATATTTTCAGGTTGATTTCATTTATTATTTATCGTGTTTATGTGTAGCAGAAATGCAAGGTTATTTACCTAAATTGATTAATTAAATTATTTTCTACAAATATTTTTATTATTTTACTCAAATAAAATAAAATAACTTAAGAGACCTACTTTTGATACTTAAATTTTGCTTTTGAATAGATTATAGATGTGGATGTAACAATTGTTGCTAAAATAAATAGGAAACAACTATCTTGTAATTAGCTATTGTTCCCTTTATAAAATTTTAGGATATTAATAATTTATTATTATATACGATAATTACATATAAACCTACTGATTCTAATAGGAGCTAACTTTTAATTTTTATATTTGCCTTTTTATAAAATTCTAATATAAGCAAATGATAATTAGAGTTAGCAATTTATTTAAAAATGATCTTTATCGTATAACTTCTTTAACATGAAATTTTTAATTATAAAAATATATGTAAGGGATTTAAAGCTAATTAATCAATGTGATAATCAAAATAAAATAAGTCGGTATTATTCTATTTCTTCGGCGCTAATCTTGCCATTAATATTAGAAAATATGCGCTAATCATAGTAAATATGCAAAATTATATTCCCTCTAGGCATCTTAACCATTTCTTGTTACTTATGACACTTTACGAAGCCAAGCTTGCCCGTCAGGGGCTGGACCAGTAATGTCAGAAAAAGCGTCTTCTGTTTTTGAACATAGAAGCTTGAAGGGGAAAAATGCGACATTAGCTCATAGATGGTAGCACCATTTGGGTCTTCCAATTTAGAAAAGGGAAGCCAGAGAGGACCCAAGGCTTGGCTCCTACCATCCCAGAGGTTTTAAATTAGAATGGGAACATGGAGGACATTGCAACCACGAGATATTTTACGTGCCCAAGTCACCATTAGTGACACGACGGATCTTCGGATAAGCCAGGATTCGAACTCAATATCTTATGATGCCTTAACCAACCAGGCCACCACGGCCATATAGACCACCAACCATAGAATACATAACTGTAAATGTTTATTTTGACCTAAAGAATTTTTTATTCGTCTAATTTTTATTCGTGAAATATTCCATTCATGATATTTCTAAATTGAACATTTTTAAAGAAAGTTATTTTACAAAACTTTATTATCATCATTTATAACTATTTACACTCCAAATTTATATTCAAAATAAACTTCTCATTTGGAAATAGCCAGTATCATTCAGTCAACATTCAACTATATATGTAGGCACATGTATCTGAAAGAATTCCAAATTATTTTTAGACTTTATTTTTATTTGCCATCCACTATCGATTATGTGTAACCTTAGATTTAATCTTAATTTTTTTAATTTATGCATCCTTACAAGAGCTTGCTGAGTCAACCATATAGAAAGCCCAATCTGTGATTTCACTTTAAATTACCCGAATGTGTTGGGAAGTAACATATGTCCTAATACTCAAGCAGAAATAAATGTAGGGCTAACGACCCGTCCAAAGTACACTTTACCGGTTTATGAAACACACATAATTATTTCGTCTTAAAATTGCTCCTGAGTTCATGGAACATTACTGTGAATGATTCCGGTGAGCTCCACAGTAGAAAGTTCTGAATTAAAATCTCTATTTTTTTATACCTTAATTAAGCAAACAGTTTATTTATAACATGATAAAATTGATGAGAAACGCTTATACTATATTTAAATTTCATTAAACAACATTTAAAATTATGATTTCAACTTTTCTATTAGGATTTTAATAATTATGATGATATATAAATTTAATAAAATACTACAGTTAAAGTATAAGATTTTTAGAGCGAAGACATTATTTCAAAACAAATTAATTTTTACGTGATTTTTATAAAAATATTTTTTTAATCAAAAGGTAAATTTCTCAAATAAAAGCTATTTGGATCGAAGTAAATGCTTTTAATTTTCAAAGATCTTGCTTATTAATAAAATGTTAGAATAAAAATTCCTTTTACTTTTTATTGAAACTTAGAATTGAATAAGACTAAGAAGAATAAAATAACGCGCAACAAATTGCACGTTACTCTAAACTGACAAAATTCAAAAATGTTCATTTTAAGAAAATTTCGAGAAAAATTCAATTCTAAGCATCTTAATATCGATAGTGTATGATTTTATTCGTGAAATCTACTTGAATCTTGATAAAAAAAAACACTTAGACAATTCTCACTGCATAATATCTCAAAACGTTTCGTAATCTAACTGTAAAATTTATAATAAAAAATGAATGAAGGATAAAATATTTTGAAATAATTTTTTTCATTTTTCTGGTCAATTTATATATTGCTATATTTTGGTACAGCATAATTCCTAAATCTAAAATGTTATGATAAAATATAGGATCTAATAATGTAAATTTATAAATTTTCTTGTTGTTGTCGATTGGGTTTTATGGCGCAAGGTCCTTTAATTTAAATTTTAAACATTTCAAAATTTAAATTAATTTAAAATTCAGATCATTAAAGATATGCATAAGATAATACTTCTTAAAATAAAATATGAGAATAATAACTTTCTACAAAGCCTACATTTAAAGTTTTATTTATGCTGTCATTTTTAAAGTCAATGAGATCACAGGCCTTAACAATATTTTTCAGATTTAAATTAATTTTGATTTATTGGATTTAAAATATTTTCATAGATTATAAGTTCAATCGAATATTTTTATCATTTCCGTTTTGCGCAATTAATATATTTACCGTCATTTTATTTTAAGTTTCAAGAATAATATTATTATTTAAATGAGGAATAGTCGAAATTTAGTAACTGTTTTTATTTCGACGATAAAAATGTAATAAAAATCAAATATTCACTAAAACTCTATGATTATTTAAAATCTTTATTTTAGAAAGGAAATTTATCAATATTATTACTCAAATATGAAACTTAAATTTTTACATTTCTTCGCAATTAAATTTAATTAAAATTCAAACAAGTGCTGTATTTCGTATATTCTGCTCTTTAATGCAGATTTTTTTTTAATTATATATTTATTTTTAATATAAAAATAGGATGTGTATATATTTAATTTTTTTCAATATTTAATTTCTAGAATTTGCCAAGATTTAATCCTTCTTAGAAATCTATTTTAATTAGACATTTTACAACAATTTAAATTTAAAAAAACGGTATATTTTTTTGTTTCAAAATATGTAATTTGTAAGCACTGAAAAAATATTCTGAATAGATTTTATATCTTTAAAAACTTTGGGAATTTTAAAATATTAATTTCTCAATCTATAATCCTTTCTTATTGTTCATACACATCAAATCATATTTGATTTTAAAAAAATAGCATTGTTTTGATTATAACGATAAAACCGGCTTGGTGCCCCAATCCGGTTTGATGATTGAATTCATTAGCCTTTGTTACCACGGTTCATATTCTCGAATTTTATAAAATAAATTGTAAAATAATTATTTCATTGGATTCAGCAGTTTTTGATAATGATTATTTATTACTAAAATTTACTATCATTTCATTCTTTAAATTATTATGCCCGACTATTTCATTTAAAATAAAAGTGACTAATCGAAAATACATTTTTAACTATAATTTAAGTGAGAAGTTTTAAATATTAACCCTCTCTGTGTGTGCATCCCGTAATTTCCATGGGCAACTTAAAAATAGCAAAATTTTTTCAACCCGTGATTTTCACGGGATGTATTTCTTGCCGTCCATTTATTTAATTGCGCAAACCACTCTTTCCCCATTCATGGTTTTATTTTAGTTTTTCTGCGACGTTTATGTATGTATATATATATATATATATATATATATATATATATATATATATATAAGATGTGGACTAACATATTTCTGCGAATTACACAAGAAATTTTTGTATAGTTTTTCGTATGCTTTTCAAAGCTCAAAAATGTCTGACAGGAAGCGTTTCCCGAGTGATGTAACCTATAATCCTGACTATACTTCCGACACTGATAATAGTTCTGACTCTGGTTTCAAGTTCATACAAAATAATATAGCGAAACTGATGAGAAGTTTTGAAGTTTGTCATACAAAACTTCATTTATAATAAATATTTTGTATATTTTCAACACTACATTCGTTTATCCTTATATTAAATAAAATAAATAATAATTTAAGCAAAGATTATTTTTCAAATTTTTGTTTTATATCATTAATCTTAACTATCAATATTCTGAGAGCCTTTTTTCTATGGTCTATTTCTATATTGACAAAAAACTTTTTTACAAAAAATGTTTGTATATTTAACTCTACTGTGTGTGTTGTTGCTTTTCCCCCCTGGTGCAGGAAAGCCCTCACTAAAGTCCAGAAGATCTGGCATAGGGTAGTATGCAGGTTGTTTTTTGATGAGGAACCACCTTTGAACATGCATGCCAAAGGTACCCGTTTATATGGAAGGCAACCATTCATATTCTATTCATGCAAGGAAAGGACAAAGACAGGATTGAGAGAGATAGAAAGTACACCCATGCCCGAACTTGGATTCGAATCCAGACCTCCCTATCCGCATGCTAACCACTAGACAGAGTAGGTGGCATATTTAACTCTAAAATATTAGTTTGGGGAAAAAGTAATCCATTATTTTTTCGGTAGACGTCTGTAGTGATCGATATCTCGTGAGGTATCTATCAAACAATTTCAGATATGTGCTCGTTGGAAATGTGACATTTGGCACTAAAATATCCTCTTGCGGTTTTTGTTTGATTCATTCAGTTAAGAGTACAAGGTTTTAAAAATGGAAGACAACAAACAGAAAATTCGATACATTTTCGTTTTTCTCTTGTAACGGCGAAAAAGATAGCCGGGTGGCTAAAATTGTGAAAGGTGTTTATCGTCCTATATAAGACTGTAACAACCAGTTACGTACAATTTTTGTTTCGTCGATTCCGTTCGGGTATTTTTGATGTTAGAGATGCACCTCGCATGTGGATACAGCATCGTCGAAAATGTCTATAAAATATCAAAAATGATCGAAGTCAACCGCATGTCAGCAGTCGTAACGCGCAAGACCTAAAAATCTACATGAAAGCTGTTTTAAACCTTTTTACAAAGTGAATCCAAAAGAAGTTACATAAAGATCACGTAAAAATAATGGATTTCTTTTTCCCCAACCTAATATATATAAATTTAAAATATGTAATCAAAAAATATGCAATTTTTTAATCTATTTTGATGAATACCCAGTGAGAGGGTTTTAAATGTGAAAGCACTTTTAGTGTTTTTAGTATTTCTATATAAATGAACAGAAACAGGCTCAATGTCTTCATATTTGTACATCCTTCTAGAATTTTTATTCTAAGCGAAAAAATATTCATGACATTAATATAAATTATATATAGATTGAATATATTCAATATCGTGTGCATTTTTATACAACTGTACGCACACTTAAAGATTTAGCGAACTGCAGGTTACAAATTTTTATTTCAGTCGCAATCAGTGAATATCATCCTTATCAAAAATGTGGTTTGTTAAAATAATATGAAAAGCAATCAGTTGGAGCATCCTAAGCTTCGATCCAAGCATCCTAAGCTTTGGACTAACGACCAAGGTCTCGGAGTGTACAATGAATGGATGGCTTAATCGAAACCTAGAAATAAGCGAAAGACTAATGAGGCATTCCAAAAACGCTTACCCGAAAGAATTCTTTTTCTAAACATCTGTGGATATTATCTTGCTACATTTAAGAAGCTAAGATAAGGTTCATTTCGTTGGCTAAAAACATTTCCAGAATTGTACAATCTATAAAATTAGTACACACTGATTGCTTAAAATTTTATTTTGTATTTCACTCAATATCATTTATAAGGAAATAAAATAAAAAATGGGTAAATGTAAAATGGAGGGCAAAAGTTACTGTAATGTTTAACCTGTAAATATTAAAATAATATTATTTATGTTTGTAATTATCATAAAAAAGCGACATCAATATTGAAAATTAATATAATTTGTCATTCCATACAAATTCCTTGATATAAATATTTATCAATAAAATATTTAATTTATTTTTTTAATAAAAGAGTTGATATAATTATTTATCAATCCGTACAAAAGCATTGTATAGAAAATTACCCTTATTTTTTTATTCCACTGAATATTATATTAATGTAAATCAAATTGAATTGTTTTAGATATAAAATTTATATGCATATTCCTCTTGAAATTTTGCCAAAGTTTATTTTTTAAATAAATTATTTATCTATAACTCTTTAAGAGATGCTCGTATCCAAGGAAATCTCAGCTTTAATGACACTGAAATTGGCAAACAAGTTTACTAATGAATATGTTAGATAATTTATTTAGGTTTTTCGGGTTTGTTTGTAGAACTACGATCGTATTTCAGAAATGCAAAATAATTTAGCCAAAATTGACAATTTAAATTAGACTTCGAACTAT
>JAPDSC010025338.1:0-10226 GCA_026290005.1 Latrodectus geometricus
AAATCCAATAGTAAATTTCTACTGTTGTCTTATTCTTTCATACTTGCCCCACTTCTCATGACAACTTGTCAATAAAATAAAGTAAATTTTAAGTACCTTTTTACGTGGTTTTTATTTGTTTGTCAACTATGAAATCCAGGAACAAATTATAATTTGAAACAATGGAGCTTTTTTCAAAATTGGTAACTAATGCTGCCATCTAGTAGTGAACTATGTAAATATTTTAATTGCATTAAAATTTTATTTAATAAAAATTCTTTAAGAAAAATATGATACCATACAAATAACTTTGACTAATACTTATTATATTCCCTACCAGTTATAACTTATATAATTTTATACAGCCTCCGTATAAAGCCTTATTTTGTAAACGTTCAAAAGTACTAAATATGATTTCCGCAATATTTTGCCAAAAATGATTTTTAGCTTTGTGTTTTCTGTTACATTCGGAAAAAGAACTATTTTAATTATCTTTATTATGTTCATGTTTTCAACCAAAATTAATAAGACATAAAAACTAAATAAATATTTCCCTGTTTTGATGAGAATAGAAATCAATTAAATAATTTGTCAACACCTTTAAATCTAAATTTCGTTTGTTCTGTTTTGAAATGTTCTAATTGTGATACTGAATATGGCGTTCTGACCTTTGCTTTTTTTATGTAAGAATATTTTTGTCTTTTTATATTTCTTTTTTACTTCTATGCAAGTTGTTTTAGTTCTAAAGTTCTAAAACCAGGTTATTTTAGATTTTCTTAAAAAATAGTTATAATGTTTAACAACACTAATTGTATTAGCTCCTAAACATAATTATGAAAATCAAAATAAATATATTTTTAAACTACAATATATGAAAAATTCATGCATCATTTATTAAAAAATTTTGAAAATATTGTCAGTTTCTTTTGCAAGAGAAATGTACTTTTAAATGTGCTTTTATTTAGTACTTTAGAATTTGGTTCTGCATTATTCACTAGATGGCAGTACTAACTTATATGATTTTATAATAATTTTATTTGAATACATTCCAGCTATAAAATTTCAAAGATAATTTTAAAAATGAAACACACATAAATTTTTTTCTCGTGAAGTGAAAATAAATTACAGTGAGGCATTTCGTATTATCATATAAAAAATAATTAAATTTCTTCTCTGAAATGTATAATATAATTATGTTGATAAAATTTATTTATTTTATATATATGTGTCTATAATGTATGTACCTTGTATGCATGTATGAAAATTCTTTAAGTAAAATCTTTATTAATATTTTTGTTTGTTAAATTATGAATTGATATTTATTAAAATGTATGCAAAAAAGAATGACAAACATGTAACTAATATACCGGAAAGAGTTTGTTTTTTCATTTATTAATAGATATATTTAGTTGTGAATATGCCAATTCTTCATAAAAATCATTTTATAATATTTATTACATTGATTTGTGAAAGAAGAAAACAAAAATATCATTCCTACCAGTTAACAAAATTTACTGTTACTATCTTCTGTTTACTTCCATTTTTATTATTTTGTTTTTGCTTATATATTTAGATAATTAAATATAAATTAATGTGAAAACGCATATTTTGCCCCAAAAAATTGTTTGTAATCTAGACCAGAAAGCTCAAATGATGAACAAGTAGACGAAACAATTATTTTTGCCAAATGCAAAGATAAAAAATGATAACATGAAAATTTTTTTCTCCTTAAATGCACTAAATTTAATGACTGTAACAGCCTTCAAAGTAAATACAGCTTCGTTATGAAATCATCGATATCCCTGATATCTAACTGTTGAATACTATATGTTAGTCAATGACAATTATTATTGACTGATATCTGTCCCTCCAGTTTTGCTAATAGTTTCTGTTAAGTTTGAGTCTTGAGTGAAAAAACACCATGGTGGGGTACTTTTTAAAATATATGGGCGCTTATTTTCCTGATTAAACTAGATATATGGTTTGCGTAGACAATATTAATATTTTTATCTTTCTGATTTGATATTAACTGGAGAGTAAGATTAGAAAACACTCTTCATATTATTTAATTGTTAGTATCCACACGTTACAAGGAACAGTATAAGAACGTGTATAATATAACATAAAAATACAAATGGTAATTATAATAATTAAATGAAAGTTTCGACATGTTTTTATCATGTATCTGTGTAAAAGGAAGTTAAGTATACATTTTTAATATAATTATCAAGTGCCTTTGCTAACTAACAACTTGTTTGTATTTTCCTTGTGGGAGTTATTTTTGTGTGATTTGAGTTCCTGAATAAATTCGTGTATATTTAAGCACAGTTATAGTCACAAGAAACATTCTAAAACATATCTAGAGACGTAATATGCTTATAAATTTCTATTCTAGTCTTCCTTAAGACGAGTTCTTTTTTATATATTTTATATATTTTTGAATATTTTTTTGTAAGTAAAAAATGTCAAAGTTATTTTTTTAGTTTCTTTCATCTGTATTCAAACAAAACTTTGGATGTAATAAAACTTTATTAACGCAAGTCAAGATTTTGATGAAACTTTTTATTAACATTTATCATACACAACGACAAATAATGAAATAAAAAATGCATGTCCCTATGTAAAACATCAAAAGCGTTTTTTTAATATATATATGTGTATGTATGCATATATATATATATAACATTACATCAAAATACTTTCCATTCGAAGAATTTAAGATTGTTACATTTTATCTTTATCAACATTGCCATGATACCAAAAATCATCTCCTTTCCCGGTTTCCAAAAAATCAGCAACAATATTCTATGTAAAAATTATTAATATTTATATTAAACATCAAGTAAAATTGCATACAATATGGAATCATACAGATACGAATTCAGTAATTTGGCAAAATTATAATCTGAAATCTCAAATTGATAATTCATGTGATTTATATTAAAATATTTGTACTTGAATATTAGAAAATACAACATGCCAAGGAAAATACGAACTGCTACATATTTTGTAATGTATTTTTAATCACTAAAATGATTCTAAGCAAAACATTAATTACTTCACAAATTTTACGAATTACAAGGATACAAATAACGAGAAAAACGAATTACAAATAACGAGTGGGATTCAAAGAATGGGAATATGACATGAAACAATGAACTGATTTTAAATGTAAGGATTCAAAGCAGATTTAAATATTATTTTTATATATGAATATTTTATTCATTTGTTTAGAGTCGTATAAAGAGACCAATAAACTCATGTGACACACAATATTGATTTCCGACAATATTTTGAAATGATTGATAAATTTTGAGGCAGCTGTTACAATGAAAAAGCATTTTAGTAGCAATACTTCTTAGGATTAAATGTCATCAATTAAATAAAGAATCCGATTTTAACCTATTTTAAAGTTGCTCTCTAACTAGTTAGCTCTTTTCTCCTTAAAATGAAATATATATTTGGCTTCTATAAGTTTTGTAGATGTTTTTTCACCAAAACATATGGCACCTTAGAATGAGTTTTTGGCACATAAAGAAAATCTAACTAAATGCAGAGCTACATCTTGGTGCAATTGATTTCAACATCTTTCGCAGGTTTTTCCTCGTCATCAAGATTTATAAAAGGTCGGTACCAGAACTTGAACTGCATCAGTGGGATTTCATTCACTTCTCTATAGAAAGGCAGTTCTGTTTTCAATCTCTTGAGCCAAGCCGAAATGTTATGAAAAATTCGAAAATTGTAGTCATATATCTGTAAAAAAGATCATTCTAGTTAAAGAAATCGGTTTTATCTTACAAAAAAAAATTATTGATAGTATATATAAAACAATTTTAAAATAAATGACACACTACAAAAAATTTGCAAAGTGTAACAATATTGAATCCAAAAATATTCTAATTTTCCTTTTAATTTAAAAAATGTGAGCCTTGGTGGCCTGGTTGGTTAGGGCATAGTTCTCGTTACCAAAAGGTAGTAAATTCGAATCCTGACTTAGCCGAAGATCCGTCGTGTTCACTAATGGCGACTGGGGCACGTTAAATCCATCGGATCGCAATGTAATCCATGTTCCCATTACAAATTAATACCTCTAGGAGTGGTTGGAGCCAGGCCTTGGGTCTTTACTGGTTTCAATTTATTAATTGGAAGATTCAGGTGGTGCTGCCATCTATGAGCCAAAAGTCGTACTTCTATTTTCGTATGAGGATGCTCTATTAAAAAACGGAAGACGCTCCCTCTCTGACTTCATTCGCCTAGTCTCTGTGACGGGCGGGTTTGTCGTTGCCAAGTGTCATTAACAACAACAACAGCAATTTAAAAAATGGTTTCAAGATAGAAAATTTTGAATCTTATTATTAATTTACTAAAATTGGCTCTTCTTAATCCTAATTTAAATCATCATTAACTATCTAATTTCAAATCAACTTTGTACCTAAATAGATAATCAAATTAAATAATACTAATATAGAACTATAAATTATTATTTAATATATTATATTTTAAATCCTACAAATTGCTAAGTTGTAGCGTATTGTTTTAATAAAAATAACATTTATTAAGTATATTGGCAATTTTTCATTTCATTTATAGTGTTTAGTTATAAGTTGTTAATAAGTATATTAATTCATATCTCGTGTGTTGGGCTCGAGTTTTCTAAATAAATAATTAAGATAATCTGTTAAAATGTTCTCTCTAACTAATGTTAAATAAAAAAATTTCAAATTAATTTGTCAATTGTACTTCGGTCCTTTCAGTTGCTTAACACAAAAAATAAAGCTTAAATTACATGCATTATATATTTAGATTGCTTTTTTTGTGGTAATTGAAATATTTTTTTAAATGAAATAAACTTATTTGTTTTACGAAGAAGTGTAAGAATATGAATATTTATTTTATTTGCTAAATGTTGTAATTAATATATTAATTTTTCTCTAATGAAGAATTAGATTTTTTAATGTATCCAAAATAGTTTCTGTGTTTCAATTTCTTATCAAGCCTGTTCCAATTTCTAATTAAATTTCAACTTCTATCAGGATTAAAAGATAAATTGCACAAGAAGCTTTTTGTCGCAGATTTAAAGTATTTAACGCTTTGTATGTACAATAAACTTCGTACTCTCAAGTAAAAAAAACTAAATGTGCAAGGAAATATGTGTTGTGTTTAATTTATTACCTTTCTCTCTTTTCAAAATAGATAATACTCACATTTTCCACTGACATTTGATCGTAAATGATTAGAGTACTTCTTTCGACAGCACAAATGGCTTTAAAATTTTTAGAATTAGTAAAAATGCTTCAAAACTTTCTAAATAATTTCAAATTAAACAATTTTTCTTGCTATTGATGAAAATTAAATTTTATGAATTGAATTTTTGATAAATGTTTAATCTCTCTGAATTCATTCAATCTTTGGAAAACAATAAGTAAATCATAGATGTGAACTGCTATAAGATAAACAATAAAGAAAATAACACAAAGTTGTCCTTCATTAACTACTAAGGGTGATTATATTATTTGTGTCACTATAAGCAAATATGAGTTTTCAATCTAAACTATCTCATTCTAAATTTCGGCAAAATAGTCTTAGAATTTACTACATTTTGAACGTAACATTTTAGAGTTTGGATATTAGAAAATTCTGCATTTAAATTTAATTTTAATGTAAGCAAAAACTTATAATTACAATAAAAAATTGGGAATAAAATTATAAACATGCGGCATTATTATGATACATTTTCTAAAAATATTCTTTTCAATAAAAAAATATATTATTCACACAACCAGTATTTTGATTTGAAATTACCTCTGCTAGTGAAATGCTTGCCACAATGGACAAATCAGCCAGAGTGAGGTGCTTCCCAGCAATGTAGGGATGCTTTTCCAATGAATGTTCTAAGTAAATTAATGAGTTTCTATAGCTTTCTTCTCTAGCAGTGTTTGGTGGTTCACCACGGAAAATCAAAGGGTACTGAAAAAAGATGAAATATAGTTTAAAAAAACAAACTTTAGAAGGATGTATTTGAGAAACTAATAATTGATTAATTTATAAAACGATTTTCAGAACTTTTCAATTTGTTTCAAACAGCAAAGAGAAAATTCTTAATATGGGTAAAATATTTATGGGTATTATTATATCATTTTATAAAATGTACAAATATTTTCGTGTTATCACCATACAAAGAATTAAATAAATAATCTTTTATTAAATACATTAAAAATGCAGAAAATTGAGTCAGGAATCAGTCTGGAAATTCTTCCTAAGGAATCATCAAGAATGACACACAGTCACAAAACTTACGCAATGTATATGCCTTAAAAATAATAATCCATAATACTTCTACATCACAAAAACACTAAAGAAAACTTATAAGCACAATTTATATTATGTAGCTATTATTATATGTATATATTATTTAGCTATTATTTTTCAACACAGCTCAATTGGTATTACCGTAATTTTCAGAAGAAAAGTAGCATTGATGTAAGCACTGCACTTGGAATTGCACAGAAACTGCAGTAAGTTAAATCAGAAATAGTTTTGTCATGCAGAATCTTATCTAGGCCTTACATATGACACTAGTTAATAAAAACACAATAATTCAAAAATGAATATCTAGTTGGAAGAAGCTTAAAATATTCATTAAGTATCACATGAGTTTATCTTTATTCCTTTAGCGAATATGAAGTCAATATGTATGCTATTCATAAGTTAAATAAAATATTGCAATAACAATAAATTGCACGAAAAAGGGAATTTTTGCTTTTTTGGCAAAATAATTACAATGAATTGTAGATCATTTAACTTATGTATTGCTTACTTGTAATTGATAAGATGCATTGCTTATTTTATTGCTTACTTGCAATTATTTAAACCTGATTTCTCTCACTATATGAATTAAAATAACTTAAGAAACCCTGAACTAAATTATTATCTAAATAATCAGCCTATTAGATCATCTCACATACATATTCTTCCCATATTATCTCTTTATCTAGGCATATGATTTCAATAATTTAAGTTATTGATACTATGCTCAAGAACATTGAAAATAACGCACCAAGAAGGAAGAAAGGTGCCAGCATGAAAATTTGCACAAATAAATACAATGTGATATGATATACAAATGATCAAAGTTTTGTGCCAATGCGCATAAACACACAACCGGCAGTGGCGCTGTAATCAACAAGTAAACCCTATATAAACCGGGGCAAAGTCGAAGATTCAGAAACGTGACGATCACATGTCGAAGCCAGAACAACTTGAGTAACCGAAGAATGTCAGGGAGACGTGGGAGAAGAGATTTCTCAAAGTTAAGCATCGGCTTGAAAACCGCATGCTGGCCGACATACCGTATTCTCGTCAGATTGATGGTTTGGGAGTGTCATCAAAACATGTAGGCAGTAGTGCATAAGAGAATGTATCCATGTGCGTCGTACCGGATATGGACCAATGAGGAAGGCGGAGAGTAGAAAGATAGTACAGCAAGTTTCGTGGATTCCGCAGTGATTCGTTTCACGATATACGCAGATGAAGATGTGCCAGTTGCTCCACAAACCATTTCCGGAAGCCTTGTGGAAGCGAATCTGCTATTAAAGCGCCCGTTTCGTGTATTGCCTTTTAACTGCAATACTAGCGATTCTGTTTACAGTAGTTCCTAGCACGAGCGACAGAGAATGCCAAAAATTGACAAATGTGGTGTTTAGAGGCGAATCTCGATACTTTTTTGGGGTAGATTTTAACCACGTACGCATCATGGTGAACGATACACTTCCACTCACATTATCGTGTGACGCATAGTTCCCTCAGCAGGCGTAATGGTCTGGGGGCTATAGCATATAGTCATAACCGATCAATTCTAGCTGTGGTATGTGAAAACTCAACTGGCCAGAGTTGTGTTGATGACATTCTTCGATCCCACAGAGCACCTTTCCTAAATTGTCTTCAAGGAGCAAACTTCCAGCAAGATAAAGCTCGTCTCCATACAATCGAATTGACCCAGACTTCCTACAACATGTTCAGCCTCTTCCAAAACTGTTGTTCCAACTCGGGAATAAGGCTGCTCCTCGGACATGTTCCCGATAGAGCATGTTTGGGACCAGATAAAAAGCCAGATGCCTCCGTGTCCCTTTGACATGATTTGGAGAAGACTATTCAAGATTTGTGAACACATCTGTCTCAGGATAACATCAGACGTCTAACCGATTTCATGCCGGATCGTGTGGCGGCATGTATTGCAGCAGTGTGTTCGACACGCTATTGAGGTTGCACTGTATTTGTTTAGTTGTAAACACTGTATTTGCTTAAGTATCTTGATTTCGTGATCAAGTTAGTATCACGTCTGTATCATTATGTGCATTAAATTTTATTTCAATCCCAGGCTCCCTTCTGGGTGTGTTATTTTCAATGCTCTTAAGTGTATTCGCAATATTTTCAGCAATTCCCTAAGACTTCCCATTCTGTAAGGCACAGCATTTTATTTTATTGAGTACACATAAGAGTTGCATCAGTAGAACCACTGTATTAATAAAAATTAAACTTTTTAATTAAGTAAAAATAAGTATAAATGAATTTTTACGAATTAAACTGATTTTGCACACAAACTTCAAATAAGAATATGACCAATATTTCTAAGCGATTTCAAAACTTATTTTGATACGAATCTAAATCTTCTTTTTTGATATTATGATTATTCCTTAAACTGTTCAAAATCAACTTTTCCAGTTACTGTACTACAACTAGCTTTTATGGAAATAAAATTTATAAGGCGTTCATAAATGAAGATACTGTTTATTTGAAAAGAATTTAACAACAGGAGCTCCTTAGATAAACGGAAGCCATTCAGCATCACGCAAGATGTTATTCATAAAGATAAGATGATTTATTAAAGAAACAAAAAGCACACGTTTATCTTTGCACGTCATATTTCTTAAGAAAGAGTACAGAAAAATTTACAATAAAGCAAAAATCTTCTTATGAAGCTAAAATCAGCAACTGATTTTTAAACTTTTTCACTATTTGATAATTAAGTTAGCATTCTATAAAAGAGTGAGTAGTATAATTGTTAAATATTGCGAAATTCGTAAGGTACATATTTATAAAAATAAATTGAATGTATACAATTTATTTTCATATATATAGCACATTGAAAACGCTTATTGCGATAATGAAAAAAGTTAAAAACTATAAATAGATAAATCCAAAAATAATTTTACTGCTATTTTTGGAGTTTAAATATGAACTATTATAATAAAATTTTAGTTTTTCATGTTTTTATTTATTTATTTATTTTTTTTTTCCCTTCCCCTCACGAAAGGAGATAGTTGTTGAGTGGAGTATCAGTTATTATCTGCGATGTCCGTTAAAATATACACATAAAAATAAAGTTCAGAAATATCTTTTAAAGTAGATATTTTTTTCTATGCTTATTAATATAAATGTATAACAAAAGGATTTGAATCTAGACCGACTAAATGAGAGATTTTATTAAATGCAGTATCCGTTATTAAAGATCAAAAGTTTTTCATGTGATTTCATACAGATAACTGGAATGCGATTACTTATTTCAGAATATATTCAGTACGTTAGCAATCAGGTAATTTAGAAAATAAATTGAAAGAGCAGTCCTGTTCACCAATACAAACATCAATGATGAAAACTATGGTTTCATAAATAGATTATCATTTAAAAAATTCTGTATTTCAAATCCCTTAATCTTCTTGCTAATAGGAGCTAAACTTGTGTGCATCAGAAAGGAGAAAGATACCTATTTTTTCTCAGTGATTCTTGAAGTTTTAAAAAATTCGTTTATTTTTTATCTACTCTTTACTTTGCCGCATACATGAAGACTTAGACGATCTTTTTTTTTAAAAAAGATTTTTGTACTATTCAGTTCTTCCATAATTTAAGACAGACTATCTTTGAGAGAGATATACACGCATATATTTATGTAAACATCAATTTGTGTACAGGAAAATTTAATTAAAACGGGTTTTCTGATTTTCTGAGCAATTAACAATATTATTTATATGTAAAGCCCGGTGGCGCAGAGGTAATGTTTCGCGCTTCCAAGACGCAGGTCCTAAATTCGATTCTCGGATTGAACAAGGTAGACTCAGCCTTTTTATCCCTTCAATGGGATTCATTAGGCTGACTACTTAACTTGCAGGGCGCTCGATCAGAGAAAAAATATGCGCACTTAAGACTTAGGCCCAATGGGGGCTATCACACCTTTGAATATATATATATAT
>JAPDSC010025339.1:13144-29595 GCA_026290005.1 Latrodectus geometricus
GAAAATATATTTATATATATATTTATATATATATTCTAGTTTATTCCAATGTTTTCTTCTATCAATGTTTAAGAGTTCACAAAGAACTTACATGTGTTTCCAACATTTTTATAAAATACTGTCTGACAAAATATTTTAAATAAAATATAAATTGCATTACATCGCTTCTCTTCTTTATATTCAATAATAACTCTTTTTCTGTAACACCTGTTTTAAATTTCTTATCACAATCAGTGCCATATACTTGTACTTAACAATACTAATTTTGTAATTTAATGCTTAAGTCTCTTGAAAAGGTTAAATAATAGCCATATTCAACTTACCACAAACTCTTTGTTATTCAAAAACGTATTTTCACATTCTTTTGAGGGTGTTCAATAAATTTTGTTTGACATTTATTGCTTTTTATTTCAAATCTTATTAAATGAAGTAGAACATAGAAATAAAGAATTAAGTACCAGCAATCACTTTTGATAAACAGATAATTATCATTTTTTAAACTTCATAAGAAGGTAATAAGAGTTTAAACTGACTGAAAAATAACTGTCTCATTGTAAAATTAAAATGGTACATGATTGGTTCTTAAAATAATTAAGCTCTCCAGCTCCATTAAAATGAATAAAAATTGTGCATTTATTTGTCACTCATTGTGAGACTGACAGTTTTAAATAGATCCTGACAGTGAATAAATTAATTTTTTTCTAAAAATAAGCATATTTATTCATAACTTATTTATAACTTTCTGAAAAAGAGTAAAAAGTAAAGTATTTTTATCTCTGCTTGTTAATGTTTCGTAGTGTACAGTTTTATATTAGTGTAGTGTGACATGAGAGATGTGCCATTATTAAGCACATTTTAGGTAATGAATAATAATTCATAGGATATGTATTTGTACGTCGAATGATAATATCATCCTGTGCAATGATAACTGGGGTTACGTAAAGTGAATGCTTATTAGAGATCAATGATGCAATTATATCAGGAGCAAGATTGTACGTTCCTCCTTTAAATATTAGAATCACATAGAAGATAGTTGAGAAAAGATAAGTTCCTAAATTCGTTTTTTGTGATAAATAACTTATTTTTTTTAAATAAATAGACAAGAAGAATGATAATGCAAGACTGTGAATACGTTTCGTGTTTATATATTGCTGAATATATTATTAGCTATTGAAATATATTTTAAAGAAATATCGTTACTTAAAGCTTACATATTTTAACATTAATTTGATCACACTTAAAACTAAGTTCAATTTTTATTATTTTATTTAAATTAGTTTTAATTGATTAATTTTTTTTTCCTTCCGAAACACTTAACACGTTTTATGCAAAATGAACGTTCAATACAAAAAACTGAAATATTCACATCAAAATGTTAAAAAAAATTTTAAAAAAACATTAGATTACACCTTTTCGTTTGAACTTAATCATACTTTTATTTGCTTATACTGGTAGCTTAGGAAATTAGCAAATTCATATTTTTTAGAATGCAAAATATATATTTTGAACTTCATTAATTTAAACTTAAAATTATATTTCTCTCTCTCACACACGCACACATACAGCACAAATGTTGCTAGTTATAATCTGGCAGCAATTGTGTTGAGAATTCTACCACACACACATATTTACACCTTCAAAAAATATTATTGCTAGTCTTTTTATCTTCCAAAACTATTATCATATATACATATATTTGGTTTTTTGTAAACATAAACTATTCATAATTTTTGAATTTTTACATTTTTAACTAAGATTTTTATATTGATTTCACTTTTATTTGTTGATTCGATTTCTTATTGTTAGTAGTACCCCAATGATTTAAAGTAAAGTATAGCACAGTCACACAACAAAATGAATGGAAAAAATCTACATCAAACGAAATTTTTCAATGAAAATTCTGTTCATCGAATTATAAAGTTAATAGAATAGTAAAGTTTCATAAATATCGAGACTTTTTGATCATGTTAGAAGCATAAACAGCCATTTATTTAAAATCATAAATATGACAACATTAAAGGATTACATTAAATCTATTAATTTATCTAAGCATTTCATAATTAATCTTTAAAAATCTCAGTAATTTTACTTAAGAGAAAAAAAAATTACACTTATTATTTCCATTAAACTATACACTTTTTTTTATATAAAAGTCAAAAAATTTCATTGGCATATAAATAATTTATTTAAATTGTTAGAACAATATAAAAAGAACATAATTAAAAACTAATTTAAACACACATTTAAATTTTAAAAGTATATATTTTTCTAAAAAATGTAAATAAGACATGTTAAATGACACAATCTAAATATGACACAATTAAACAAAATAACAGAATGAATATTTTAAACAATAATAATCCACAATATGCTATTCTTTTGATTCCTCAGCTCTCAGTGTCATCGAATATGCGTTAGCGATCAACTTTTCCTTTAATTTGGTTAATATCGAACCTCGGATTAATTTATCACCCTTCAGAATTTTCTTCCTCCTCTCTTAGATTGTATTCAGAATATACAGATAGATATACATCTGCACCCTAGCGTTATTGATCCTTCATCTTCGCATTCTGCTCCTTGTTAATGCTTGGTAATGGAGTCTCAACTTGAATATGCCCCTAATCTAATCAACAGCTCATGAGATCGCTGATAGACGTAGAAAATTACTTTTATTATTTTCGGAATAAAAAAAAAAGTATATGAGATAAAACTTGTAAAGGATAACTTTTGGCAGAGTTTGAGTTTTTCAGCGGTGAATAGAAGAAATAAGATCTCCAGTAAATTATATTTCAGCTTTCATTTGAAAGAAAAAAAAAACTAGCTTTTTATCAGCTCCCTATTTCCGATGCAATTCTGTTCTGTTTTGTTGTGCTTGTTGTTAGGGCGAAACTGGAGTAGAAATTAAGTTAAGCGCAAAGTGCAGTTCTCGAAAAAGTAACTTGATGACTTGAAGATATACTTCCTGCACGAATGATTCGATTATGAGAAATTTTTCATTTCTGGTTGGAGTTAGAGCATGTGTTACTGCATTTCATTTGAAAAAAAATTTTACTTTTTTATAAAAGCTTTTTACTTGTCACATTTCAAGCTACCTAGAGAGATATTGATAATTTAAAAATTTGTATTCGTGCTTAATAAAAATAGTAATGACATTTAAAACTTTATTAAATTTATGCTATTAAGGTATTCTTATTTTAAAAGTGAAGCGACCCTCTGAATGACTAACAATATCATGTTTGATAATGGAAAATGTGATCCGCATTTACTTTTTTTAATATTTTTCAAGTGAGAACAGCAGAAATCTGTTATTAAATAAATACACTTTTAAACATATTTTCTGTCATATAAATGTCCATCCCTTGACATTCTTAATTTCTTGACTTTATTATTTTCTTTTGATCATATTAGTCATTTCTTAGAAGTTTACATAGAATCAAAATATTTAAGTATGAATACTTAAATATATCGATTTCATGTCTGCTTTAAAGCAGTATTATATTAGCATTTAACTCATGAAAATTTACATAGTAATATAAATATTAAGTTTTAAGTAGGTTTAATTTGCAACTAAATAATATTTTAAGAGTTAGATTTTTATAAATTATCTACTTGTAATAAAGTAAAAAGGGAATCCAGATTTTACTTCTAATATTATAAAGTATAATGATATTGTTAAAATATAATAATATTTTCCATGTAATGATAATTGTAAAGCAATTTCACTTGAGAATTTTAAAATAATTTTATAAACCTCTTTTTAAATAATTATCACTCCTTTCTCATTTATATCTAAGAGGATAGTAAAAATATTCAAAGTAGAAAATTCATTGACTGTATTATACAGATACATTTCAACAAAAATTGCATTTCAAATATCAATACGGTATAAAGCCCTTTTGCATATATTTGTAATGTTAAAGTTTTCTTTCCTAAAATTATTTATATGGATATTTTAAAAACAAAAAGTTAAAAAAAATTTAATCTTTCATTATTTAAGATGATATAAATTTTTTAATTCCTTTTTAAGTGGAAATTTCATAATATTTTTTATCAATGATAATATCAGAATTTAATATACTTTATGAGTAAATTGCAAATTGAAAACTAAAATATATAAGCAAAAGAAATCAATTTCCCTTCACCAATATTTATAATTCTGCTATATTTGTTTTCAATTAATTGCGCATAAGTTATTTTTTATATAGTTAAATTTTTAAGATATTGTCTTAAGATTTGTGATAATAAGCACTTTGGAAATATCGAATGTTGAGAAAACCAATCAGTTGTTGTATTCTGTACATAATTAATGTAAAATATGACTTATAATGAAACTGATTTTGTATTCTCATGTATTACAACATGTTTTGTTATAATCTATGGGAAAAATCTTAACTATTAGAGAAAAAACAGCATGGATTAAAAATACTTTGCAATTCATAAAACTTGGCTAATTCTATATTCTTCAAAAGATAAAAACGTCACCAAGGAAATAATTTATTGATTAATGTAGGATGTATGCGAAAAATATGAGCGAATTTCTTTAAAAAAACTTCTTTCTTTTTAATCCATCAGAGTGATGTCTTGAGTCTCTAAAAGAAGAAATAAATTAAACGAAAAAGAAATGATTAATTCCAATGTATCATTCAGAGAAAAGAAAAAAAGAGTAAAAGATGTTATTACACATTCAAAAAAACTCATTTTAGAAAAAAATAAGCTCTCAATTTATTCATTACTTTTATTGTTCGATAAACGCACTAAAAAGTAAGAATGAAAAATATTCCTGTAAGAAAATGAAGCGTTCAAATAGCGTAATGGACCAGGTGATAAATTATGCAAAAAATATTCTTCGTTCAAAACATTGGATGATTAAAAAACAAAATCGTCATATTTCCGCTTAGTGCGCCCTTTGTTGAGACACAAAAGAAAGTGTATTACCAAACACAATAAGTAATATTCCAGAGCAAATTGAATACCATCAAACGATTGAAGATTGCGTTGCCGTTCCATTTATAGAAATCTTTAATGCATATCGTTCGTTTACACTACTTTGCTTTATTTTCACACAACATTTCAGCGTCGGAATTAAATTTAAATCTGTTACAATTTATAGAAAAGAATTTATTTAACTCTAATCATTGGTTAAATACATAGTTTATTTTTACTTACTTTTCAATCCCTTATACGTTGTACATTAAATATTTATTTACATCACATATAAAATTCATTAACCAATAAAATTCCAAAAACTAATTCAATATAATAATCTAGTAAGTCTTAAACAAGTTTATACGAATACAACTGGAAACATTTATGGACATTTATGCAAAATCTTACAAAATTTCCTTTTATACTTATAAGTGTTTTATTATTAGTTTGTATTACATAAATCACACTATGTATTAATATGCAAATATTAGTATGATATTTTATGTATTATTATATATATTATTTATAGTATGATACGAATATTGATAAAAAAAGTTATTAATTTCTGTGCCCTCAAATACAGCAATATCATCTTTGATTTTTTTTTATTAATACGTTATTATCTTAATGTATTAATTTTCAACTTTTATTATAATTTACGAAATTTATCAAAAAAATCTGCGTTAGTAATCAAGAAATATTCTCATGAAATGAATATAAAATCTTAATTTCAATAAACAATTTAATATATGTTTAATAATTTGCTTATAATTTTTATCCTTATATCAATTTAACTTAAATTAATTAGCGTTAATTTATTTTTTTAATTTAATTGAACTTCAGTTTTATTACTAATTTATTAGCTTGGTGTTCCATGAAATATTTTCAGTTGAAAATGCAATTGTTATTCCCTAATAGATTATTATTTTTATATAAAAACTTACAAACTTCCTTAATAATGAATCAAATTTAATCCAAGGCACGCAGTTTTTAGGGTAGTATTATTATATTAGAAAGTTTCAAATTATTATTTATTTTGGAAACGTATGTTCGTAAGATTTTTATTATCCTATATAATAATTTCCTTTAAGTGCTACTAACAACATTTAAATCACAATAGTGTTCATTAATGTAAAATGTTCATTAATCATTAATGTATTATGTTATACTTTAAGTTACTTATCCTTAAAAGCATTTGATAATGAAAACTCTATAATGCAAAAATGTACAGTAATAAAAATTATCTTAATATATTTGCTCTACAAGATAAGACCTAATGGTTATTAAACCATATGAATAGTTGAAGATTAAAGTTGATATTATAAGAACATTAAAAAATTGTATTCACGATGTCTTATGACCAGTATACGAAATTTAAATTTGATGGTATCGGCACTAAATCGGGCACGAATCCAAAAGCAAGATACGACTCAGTTTAAACTGTAGCCAATTAATTTGCGAATTATGTTAACGTAATTTTTATGTTCAAGTTGATCAATATATGATATAGCAGAAGATATTAGAATCCAATTATTCATGTAAGTCATACTAAACATATATTTGGGGAGCATCTCACAAACAGCCGAGCAGATAGACATTTTAGCATCGAGAAGGATTCAGAACCTATATTCTCAACAAAGTGAATAAACGTTTGCAACAATGCTTAAGCAGATATCTTGTTGTGAGGTTGAATTGTTACTAAGGCTATTGACAAACATATTGGATAAAAAATTATTATGAGTGGCAGACAATATTACTAGTTGCAAACTAACTTCATAAGGAAATATCGTATTCATTCTGAGAACACCAGACCCTCTAATAAAGGAAATATATTTGACAACTAACATTACGTTCTTTGGCGTCGTTTTAAAAAGAATATATATATTTTTTATGTGTCCAGGAATATTATAGATTTTCTTTAAGTATTTTCATAGTTATCAATAAATGTATGGTGAAATCAATCACTTACAACCATCAGGAGGTAGCACACTTTAAGTATTCCTTATAAAATGGTTATCTTAAGTGATTATATAATCTATACATGAAACTGCATAGCATCAGATTGAAGAATGTGATCTTAAACTACATGTCTTATAAATAATGTTGTTGAGTTCAATATATTTTACAAATAAATGGCTATCTGGAGATAGATATTTCTAGTAAGGATCTACAATTATGACACTAATAATAGTCCTTTGTTTGCTTTAGATGCACCCAAAGTATCATGTATCTAAAGATTCTATGAGGCAGTCTCTTTTTACTTTACGGTATTGTTGAAAATATAGAGGATGCAGTTATACAATCTTTTTTGACAAGTTTGTTTTTAAGCAGGAATTGTTTGATCACATAATAGTAAAGTCCTTAACAGTAACTTAGATACTTTAATGTACTCTAACACACAATCAACAAAAACACTAGATTTATCGAGTTGTGCAGTTTATTTATACTAAGATAGAATATACATAATAAATTTTATAATTGGCTATTAAAAATGTCTACTTATAATATACTTTTGTGAAAGTGTAATTAAATGCATGTTTTCGAATATGCCAACAATTAGTTCTATTATTCATTAAATATAAGAACTATAAAATGATTCTAATAATTAGTAAACATATTACTATCAATCAAATATTCATTTATGATGTATTTAAATTTGCAGACTAAAATGTAATTCAAGTTATAAATGTTGTTCCGGGAATATACTACTGAAAAAAAATTACATTAACGTATATTAAACTGCTAGAATCAGTACTAATTGTCACAATACTACTAATTTTAATTATCTAAATTTAAGAAAAAAAACATAAATTTTCCTCTGCATTTCTAAATATATACAAGCCCTCATTATAATAAAAATAAGTTTACATAGATGTCTTAAATATTCAATCAAATGCTTTTCCTTTATGCTTTTCTTATACTTGATAATGTTTAATAAGACAAAATATCAAAACTGCATATAGGCAGAAGAATTGCGTCTTTATCAAAAATGTAGGATTCTTATAATTTATGAATAAATTTAAAATAATATTGTATATAAAATATAATAATATGTATATAAAATAATATTGTATATTCATATATAAATTAATTTAATTATTTTACATTAAAATAAATACAAGCTACCATCAGATCTTAATCCTTAAAATTTAAATTCCTTATTTTTATCTATTTCTTTTCCAAAAATTATTTTAACAAAATACAAACTTATGCATTTAAAAATAATATAGATAATAATAACATAAGTTAGTTCTAGCATGAATTTAAATACTTTGAAATAAAATTTCATAAATTTTATACTCTTACTGAATATTCCCATAAAAATATTCCATTTTATTTCTTAAGATCTTAAGCTGCTATCGCGTTGAAAATTGATAACTTCATCGATCCAGTCTGCGAAATAAAAATGCGAACAACAGAAACTAAGAAAAACCAGTGAAACTTTATCTCAAAACTTCTTTACAGTTTGTTCAAAATCCGACGAAGGCCCAAGACAAGTCATCGAGGAACCTTTTACGACAATCGCCAAATTTGGGAGAAAACTGAAGTGAAAGAGTACAAATCCAGAATCTTGGAACCACTCCAGAAAAGCAGATTGATCTCCATCTTTAAACTCCTGGAACCTTAGAATAAAACTAAGAGCGAATAAAATGAAGCCGTTGGAAAAATCGACAGAGTTCAAATCAGTGGAACAATAGAATGCTGAAATAAAGTAATCGGGAAAGATGTTGAAAGTGCGAAAATAAAACTAAAAGTGAAGATAGGAAGTACATTATAAATTGGCTACCGCACAGAACATCTTCAGATAAAGATCGATTTTTTTCTTATTGGAAATATTATCTTTGCTTTATTGCAATGTCACGGCTTAGGATGTAGGAATATTTTATAATTTACGACTTGACACATTTCTAAACCATTAAAATAGTTATCCTGAAGTTTTATGCATACTTCGTTTCATACATACATTAAATTTAAATGAAACAAAATTTGACTTGAAGCACTCGAAGCTGAAGAATACAAGATAAAATTTTGATAGCTAACTAGAAACAAAATAGATGATAATTAAAGAAATGACAACAGATTTTATTTACTTAATGAAATTATTTTATAAAAGAAATGGTGCGTCGTGTTTCTTTTTTTGCAATTAAATGCTCTTGAATTTCTAGATGCATTCAAAAGTCTAAAATACAAATATTTTAATTATTAAAAAAAAACCCTTCTTACTCTAAATGCAATAGCAAAATCTGTAATTTTGTTTCCTAATAGAATGCGATGTTTAGAATGCCAGTTAATGCAATCTATTGGAAAAAATTGTCGCATTTGTTATTTTTATTATAAATGTGATACATTTTTTAAGGAATAAATTTTGTTGATAAAACTGCATGGAATATAGCTAAATTATTTTAAAGAGATATTTAACTACATTATTTTTTACAACAATTTAAATTTTTATTTCAGTTTCGATATCTCCCTCAAATTCATAAAACATTGCTTCTAAAAATTGTTCCCTCAAAACTAAAATGATGTTTTTGCACCTTTTTTAGTTAGCTTTTCACACATGTCATTTCATTGAATCAATAAAATTTAAGAGTAAAGTTTTGGGAATTTCAATTATTTTATCAATGATAACAATTTTCTATTTGAACGTAGAATTGTGTTCAAATAGATCTGCATAAACCTGTTTAACCGAATGATTCACTAACTTTTTACAGAACTCATGCTTGTGATACAAATTAGGAAACTTAAAATGTAGATTCTCCCCTTTGTAAATTAATTTTTAGATCGGAAGACGTGGTAGAGAGCACTATATTGCTGAAATTTTCGGTTTGACTTTCATAAAGAGTGAGTTAAAATGTATAGATTGTTACTAAAAAGAGTGATGTAAGAATAGAGTCTATTTTTCCAGTAACCCATTGCACAGTACACATTGCGTATGATGTACAAATTCTCTACATGCCATCATAAATTTATCATCATAACTACTACTTTAAACATTCTTCTGAAAAAATCACGAACTTGCGATTTTTAATACAATAGTAAATATTACTTTTCGGATCATATGAATGAATATTGTTTCCTCAGACTTTTAGTTATCATGTGTCTTTCCAGGTCAAGAATGCTCAACATCATCTATTTTTTTCATTTCTTATGACAGTTAATTAGGATGCTCTATTATTTAGCACTACAAGTGAGGGAACTTTGTGGGTGTGCCATCGCTGCTCCGAAAGTGGGCGTGTTTTTATAAAAGTGGTTTTGGAATGTGGGTGGGTTTAGAAACAGGGACCAAGCAGAGGACCTCAGATTTGGATTTCCCCCCTCTGAGGTATCATTTCGCATGGAGATCATTACAACCACTACATATTTTACATGCCCTAGCCACCATTAGTGAACACAAAGGACTCTGATTCGAACCCATTAGATTCTGAAAACAGTGAGAACGCCGTAACCAACGAGGCTACCATGGGCTTGTATCAAACAATCTCTTGCACGCTATTTTAACTGCCTCACTTTTCTTTTATGATAAGAAACCAATAAGTAAATATTGAACAACTTTCTAATGTGAAACATATTATATGCGTGGTATTTTTAATTGCCTATGCTGTGTTTTATGAGAAAATATGTCTATTTATCAACAAGCATGAAAACAAATCTATCTCTCTGGTAAATTGTTATTTCTCCCAAATATTTTATATTTTTTTTATGAAAATAGCTTTATATTCATAATACTTATTAGCACTATGAATAGTAACTTTTGTACACTCTAATAAATTTTTTATTTTATCTCCACTTACAAGTTTTCTGGAACTTTTATAAAATTAGTTTCTAACTTTATGTTTAGTTAGATATCTTCCACACAATGCTCTGAATTCGTTCATGATAACAAGCAGATTTAATTCAAATTTTCTTTATGATATTGCTACTTTAATTCTTTTCAATGCAAAATTACACTTACAGACGCTCTTCAAAGAACTGTAATAATAAGTTTAAAAACTCAAATGGTTTTGCATATAAAATGGGGATGATCTCAAAGTTATGTAAGACTATTTTTTTTTAAACTTGTTTGCTGGGTGAATCTAACTCGATACATTTTTAATTACATATTTGAAAAAATAAATTATTTTATGTTCTTCATTTTTTAAGCCATTATTAATTTTATATCGTGTATTGCTTAAATCAAAACTTTAGATGATCTTATACTTCTGAAACAAGAGGAAATTACATATGTAATGTTTTTCGATATCTTTCATTAGTGACTAGTTTTTTTTTTCCGAAGTAATTAAAATTAATATCATTGAAGGCGAAAACGTGTATGTGATATAAAACTGAATTATATTTTAATAGAAATAAAATACTGGATAAATTTTCAATTTGAACAGACACAATTCTACAAATATTTACAAATTATTCAAAAGATAAATTGTTTCATCGCAAAGTAATCTACGAGAAAATAAAGTTATTTGACTTAAAAAACCTTATATATTAGGGCATGATCTTTTTAAAAATTTAGGGAAATATTATGTAAATTTCTTATGAACAACAAAGAAAAATTTAATAAGAATTTTCATTGATTTATCAGCAAACGAAATTTAGACTGAACAGGTCCTTAAAATTATGTAATTTCATAACATTAAAACAATTTTTGTGACTTCATTGAATGTAATGTGTTAAAAGAAACGTTAAGTATAAATTTATAAGATCACTATTATTTTTCCTAAAAGTAGGATCCTGAAAAAAGAAAATTTGCTTAATAATGCTTCAAAATTTAAGGAGTAGTAAAATTAAAATTTCAGAATCAAACTTTCAAATAATCTTAAATTTCAAATTACAAGTAATCAGTTTTTTAGATTTTGTGAGGTTAAATCAGTTTTCATTTAGGGAATTTTTTATGTATTCGACAAACAATTAAAATATAGAGAAATTGAAGCTATAATTATTACAGTAAATTTATTATCCATACAATTTTACACAAGTAATAATCTTTTTTAACTTACTTAATAAGACTTGTGCAACTTCTTCCACGAACGACTAAGGTATAACATTTTTCAAAGTCATTAGAATTTGGTTTAATGAAGTATCAAATAATTTAAGATTAACTAAGAACAAGAGGTCCAAACAATATAGTAATCCAAAAGAAAAGCAAGCTTTTAGTTTTTAACAGATGTGGTAAAGTTGAAAGGTTTGATTATATTATCAAATAGCGTATTTCTTTTAATATCTTCAAATGATTAAATATAAAACTATTTAACTAGAAATAATTGAAACATTTTTTTTAACCACTTACGAAATAGTTTATCTTTCTGGTTTCAAATTTTCAACTAAAATAAAAACAAAAGTTTATATTGAACCCACATGGAACCATACATGAATATATTTTAAGCTGACTTTATATTTTAAAAAACTCTAAGGGAAATTCATCTAATCAAAATGCGTCCTGATTAATGTATTAGATCTGACCTATATACTAGCTGAATTTTCTTACAATTTAACACAATGAATTAAAACTTTTGGTATTCAATTTAAATATTTATAATTATAATTACTAAAATGCGAAATTTTATATTATATCGTTATATTATTTTTAAACTAAAAACTCTAAATAATAAATAGTATGACAGATTCATTCAAATAACCTTATATTATATAGAGAATTTGTTGATAAAGTAAGAAACTAGCATATTAAATTCAAGAACACTGATGTATCAAATATATAATGTATAATTTATAAATTTAACTTTACGAACTCTAACCAACTTTCACTCTGAAACCATCTTCAGAAAACCCGCATAACGCAAATTTAGTTAATTCAATCTCTTGTTTGGTTCATCACCACTTACACTGGAAGAAGGGAATTAATCAGGCTCGAAATTCCTGTAAAGATCTCTACCCGCGAGGAAGATCACTACTGAATGGTTAAAGAGAAGGTCGATAAGGAGGCGAACAGAATAAGAGTAACTCATATTAGAAGAATGCGAATAATAGGTGGAGGTGAGTTGTAGGAGAAGCACAAGAATATTTTGCTCAATTAATTGTGCACCTTTTCGCCACTTCACCTGAACGACTGGAGCCTAACTTTTATGCTAAGCCCATAAGTTTTGATGATCTTAAGAGAGAACAAAGACTATTGTTTGCATCAAAAACTGCTTAAGGCTTGGCGCCAATGTGCTTAGACAAACATCGATGTATGTTGCTTATTATTTTAGAAAATGTTTTAAATGATTAATTCTGAAACCATTAAGATTCTGAAAAATAACGTGGCGAATAGAAAATTGAATTTTCAGAAATAGAAGCTCAGCCTCAAGTGCAAATTTTTTTATTTTAAAAAATAGAAATTAATAGATTACTTATTCTTTGAAATAAAATTCTTTTAAAAATTTTCTTTCAGAAAGAGCTATCGAAAGTAATTTCATCAAGTTGAACAATTTATAGTTTCGTAGCAAATGATAAACAATAGAACTTTAATGACTTTTTCTAGAATTCTTGAAAAATTCTACCATATTTAAAAAATATTGTGCAAGTTCTTCAAGTAAATGCACATTCTATTAAACAAATTTTAAATGATATCTCTGCTTTGAGTTGTTTTTTAAATATATTGGTTTAGTCAAACAATCCTTTCCATGAAACATGATCATTTTTATAAACTCACTCAATGGTCAGTTAATACTATTGATAATAATACTAATTAACATATGTTAAGTGGTGCAATACATGATTCTGTAGTTAGTTATGATTATTTTATGATTAAGGTTCATGTCTTTAATTTAATAATATTTGCCCTGACATTCACATAGTATCTGACATGACTAATTGAAGTAAGAAAGGCAATATGTTAAAAAGAATAATTTAATAAATGTGAAGTATATATTAGTAGAAAATGCAAATATGATAGACAAAATAATAATAGCATAGGGAAATAAATTATTCAAATAAAGAGGAAATAATTTTTAAAAGGCTATATGCTATCTTCCTAAAAATGTTAACTCTATAGAAAAAAAAAATTTAGATTTCTGTAAAATTGAAATATATTATTATTATTATTATTTTCTACTTTATTCCGAAGTAATTAATTTATCATAAATTTCAGGTATAAATTAGGAATAAAATACAAAATACTAAAATGATTTATTTCAGAGTCTTACAATTTTAAACAATGATTTCTGTGATATATTCTAAAGAATTTTAATGTAATGTCTATAGCAGTTATTAGTACAAAAATGTAGCTGCTTTCGTTGCAGAATGGGGTACTCTTTAAACTTTAGAAAAATAAAATTCATGTTGAAAATGCTTAGTATTGATTCCTTTATATCAGTATGGTTGATTCAATACAGTACTTATTCATTAACATTAAGTAATCCAACATTTGAATGATCAGCTACTCCCCCAATTCAATAGTTCATGTGTTCGATTCCGTATTCAAGCATGTGTCTTTGTTGCTATTCAGTATCTACAACAGCTTGTATTTCTTGATCAATTGATTTTTTTTTCAAAATATTACAAACTATAGTGATAACGACTAATTAATTATATAAAGTTATTAGTAATATACTTTAATTGCCTTTATATCTATGAATATAGCAAACATAACACAACATTGCAAACTTTTAAGCTTATGTGAATTATAATTCTTGTTGAGACATTTCAGGATTATAATAAATAGTGATAAATTTGTTATATAAACAAACATTTACTTTTCAGAACAGTCCCCTACATTAGCTATATTGTTTCTTTCTTTGTCTGGTAAACAAATGGCTCTTAAGGCTATGTTCTTATTTAAAGTATTTTACTATGTTAGTTTTTATAAACATTACGAGGTTATATAGCTGGTGCATCACAGAGCATAAACACAAAATAATTATTTAATAATTTTACAGCAAAAATATTCGTTCCTTCTAATTTTTAGGATTCAAACATAAAATATAAAGAAAATAAAAATGATTTCCTCATTAGATTTAGTATATGAGAAGATGAATTGGAAATTTACAATGACATGCATAAGTATAGACCTCTTTGAATTAACCTTATAACAATTGTTATCAGTGTTTACAACTAATCTATATTTTAAGCAATCCATGAAGATTTAGTTTATAAAATATCCTCATAAAAGTATAAGTTGTGATAAATCAGGAATGTTGTAAAGTCAAAAACAAATCGCCTTTAACATCATTCGAGAAGCCTTTTGTGATAGTATAGTAGTCCTAATGTCATCTAAACAAATATGGCACATTTCCAGTTGAGCGTGGATGACTTCTATCTTTCTGCAACAATATTCTTTGAATATAGTGTTCATATTAGTCAACATGAATACACCAAATCATCAAGAAATCAATATTTTTAAAAATTCTACATCCTACAATATACAATTCTACAATATACAATAAATATTAATTATACAGTATGTATTAATTATGCAATATACAATAAATAATGTCAGTACATAAATTGCACAAAAAAGTCAAAACTGACAAAATAAATAAAATAAAATAAAATAAAAATTAAGGCTACAAAATCTGGCTTTTTACTGATAAAAATCAGATAATTTTAACTATTCACAGCCATTCAACCATAAGTACGCCTCGTCGAAAGAAGCGAAAACCACCAGTATGAAGATGTCGATCTTTTCGAATTTGCTGTTTGTGAATTTTAGCACGGTTTTAACAGCTTTATGGTCCCCATAGATTAATTTGGTTTTTGTGTTGAAAAATTACACTATCTTTGCGTGTTACCTTCTTTGATGTACCATACCAATATCAAGATGTTGAGTTAACGTTGATGGCATTTCCCGTTACTGTTATGGAAACGGTAAAATATGCACTGTGTGTTACCTTGTATTTGGACTTCATGCCATTTTCATCAACAACTGAGCCTGTTCGATCAAAAACATGGCAATCAATGCTTTAACATGCTTAAGACGACTGGTTTAATTTAAACTGGATCACTTATTGAAAGTTTTTATAAGTTTTTCCTCAAAAGAATGAGACATTTTGACTAAAATAGGGTTTTAATTTAAAGATTTGTCTATTTTGGTGTAATAAAAAACATTAACGTTTTAAATAAAATTATTATTATTTTGAGAAATTATTATTATTATTATTAATATTATTAAAAAATTATTATTATTTTTAGAATTTATATATTATAAATAATTATATATTATAAATATCCTAATCAATTAATTTATCAATAACATATTGATGTTTCTTAAAAATTATATATTAAATTAATTTGAAGAAATTCATATAGAGATTATATATAAAAAAATCTAAATAACTTAAAGTGGAGTTTAAGTATTAGAGGAAAACATTTTTCGCTTTTTAAACACACATATATTTTAAATGTAATGTTTTAGAGAAACAGTATGGATAGGTTATGTATTTTTTAATAATTAATGCAGTTTAGTCAGCCTACTTATAAGAGGAAATTTCAAAATAAAATAGGTGTGAAATAATTAAAATAAAAACCCATAATTATTTTTTCAAATCAATGTTTTGTATAGAGCTTAGTTAAATAATATATTGTTGGAATATAAA
>JAPDSC010025340.1:0-11502 GCA_026290005.1 Latrodectus geometricus
AAAATCAACAGTATAATTGTGCAATCACATAGCAACTATTCAAAAAAAGTGATTGCAAGTAAGATTTTAAAACAAAATATAAAACAAACCTCTTACGGTCTTGTTTATAGAAATGAAAAAGTATGTTCTCTTTATTTCACAGATTATATCCAATCTATTACTGAAGAGCAATGTGCAGAATTGAACAGTAATACAAGTAGGATAAAGAGCAATGTGCAGCAATGAACAGTAATACAAGCAAACTAATTACATTTATGCTCCTGAATTTGTTTTCCCAATAGTAGTTTTCAAAACCATAGTTGTTGAAATATTTAAACATTTAAATTAATGGTAAAATTCTTAAAAAATGAATAAAGGAAACAATTCCGTTATAAAGACTCATATATCAAATAACCTTTATCAAAGTTAACATGTAATAGATATTTAGCACAATTACTAAATTTTAATTTCAGAAAAAAACACATATTAAAATTATTTTAAACCTAAAAAAATTATAACACAGATCTAAAAGTAATTTCATTCTTCCTAAAATACAGAATAACTGTAAAAAATATATTAAGTATCATATTTAAATACAAATGTTACTTAAGAAATCTTTAAGACTCACACACAAGAACATCTGTTTTTAAAATAAGTTTGTATTTAATGTTAAAAGTTTCAAATCTTCAAAATAACATTTTTAAAACTTGAAAAAAATATATTTACCAACACGAATGATAAAAAATACTTACAGTTCCACAAAGCAAGGCATATAAAATAACTCCACAGCTCCAAATGTCTACCTCAGGTCCAGCATACAATCTATAAAAAGTACTTTTGTTCAAACTTCGAAATACATATTTAACATAAATTTTTAACCATAACTCTCGATAAATACTAAAGTCAATATTAAATAGCATTAAATTTTCCTGATATCCTAAATTTTTTGCACAAATGTCTACCTCAGGTTCATGAACATAGATAATGAATCATATAAATTCTATTGATCATGCAACATAATGATCATATAAATAATATATTCTCTTATTTTTAGAAGGTTAATGAATTAAGCATTTGAATCTACTCACTTTCCTGATATAACTTCAGGAGCTGCATAATTAGGAGATCCACAACTAGTTCTTAGAAACTCACCGTCCATCATCATATTTGACAAGCCTAAAGGAAATAAAATATACATGTTTAATATACATGTTTAATTATATTACTATCATCTAATAGTAAGAAGTATTTTATTATCTAAAATGATTTTTAGAAAAAATTAACAAGCTTCAAACTGAAACAATCATGGGTAATAAAAACATTACTCATTTTATAATAAATAGCATTATTTATTAAATTACAGATTTTAAGGGAAATATGTATTTGTTTCATTCACAAGCAGTCAAATTTCATATTTTTTTTACCTTAGATATTTTGATATCATTCAAATATTGAAATTAATTCTTTGTAATCATTTCAAATTATTATAAAAACTAATTCTTTTAACTGTCACAGTAATATATTAAACATAAATGGATTTAAAATTATTTGGACACAAATTAACAATAAGATTCAAATATACATATATACAATGCATGTATGAATATATAAATGATGTAACAAATCAAACTAAACACTTGTAACTGGTCAATTATACTTGAAAAAAAGAATAATTTTTTAACTTTTAGCTATGTTATGTAATATTAAACTTTTATCTATATTTTATTAATGCCATAAAGTTTTAAAATCTAGCATTTTATATTATTTTAAACAAACATTTTTAATGCTTTAATATGAATAAGAAATTAAAGAGCTTTATACTAACATTACAAAATACCAATAAAAGTTTAAATCTTTAATACTTTTTATACATCACTTGTTGCATACATGAGATAATCAAAGCATCATTGTTACGAAATACTGCTGATTTAATACTATTGAATTCTTTTAATCAATCTAACAACTAAAATTAACATGCCTTTATATGGATAAGAATTTTTAATTTCTAACATTCATTTTTTTTTCAAGTTTTTAGGAGTGTTTAATAAATATTAATTTTTTTTTCTCATTTCTATCCAAAACTAAACAACAGTAAATGTATTATAATTATTTTGTAAGTAATTTATATGTAAATAATTATTATAGTAATAATAATTACTTATTTATAGTAAGTAATTTATAAACAAATTTCATCAAGATCTAATAAGCTACTAAAAATTATTTATTCTGTAATCAATTTGAATGATTCAATTCACTAATATTCATCATTTTTTTTCTTTAAACTTTCACAAAACCAATTTAACACTTTTCTCAACATATTTCATTATTATCAATCCTATTAAAAATAACAGTTTAAAAACAATTACAAAGAAATTTTCTATTTTTTCCAGTTACCACAAATCATATTTTAAATACTGATATTACATTCATTCATCTGGTGTACAAATAGCAAGATTAAAATCTTGGAAAAATGTTCTTACTTCTTATAAGAACCTGAAGCATACTAAATAAGGTATCATCAGGTTTTTACTAAATAAAAGTATCTTTTCATTTTACTTCAGAACATTGACACTTATTTTCTTTCATTTAAAATATTTTTCTTAAAATTTAAAATTCAAACTTCTCAAATGTTATCATTATACAAGAAATTGTGAACTTATAAAATATTTTTCTTAAATTTAAGTATTGAAGAAAAAGAAAAAGGTACGGTTTTATATCTTTCATTCATTAGAGCTCTATCGGCAAACATTGTTTACTTTTTATTTAATATTATCAAAAAAGGCATAATATTGTATTGATTGATATAACATTGCATTATAGTAATTAATATATATTTATCTCTTTCGTGGTATATTATCAATAAACATAGAGATTTTAACATCTTACAATACATATTATTAAATTAAGAGATTGGAAAATATTTAATAGGAATATAACTAAATTTCTTTCCTGCATTTTTAATCACACTTTGCCAAATTTCTTTCCTGCATTTTTAATCACACTTTGCTATACTTTATTATAAAAAAAAAGGACAAAATAAAATTTATGTATTTAAAGAAGTCACAGATTTATATAAGAATGTTGGGAAAACGATAATCAAATATGTTATATATTAGATTTTATCAACTACACAGAAATAACAATTTAAAATCTCTTAGTGAAAAAAAAATTATAATATTTTCTTATCTTACCATAAATTTAAGCATATTAAGAGAATATCTTAATCTATACATAATTCAAATAATAAGATTAATAAATACAGCACATTTAATCTCACAAAATTGGCAGCTAAATGCTGAATTCAAAAGATTTTAGCCCTCTTATCAAGGTTTATTTTTAATTTACTAAACAGCAAACATTAATCAAAAACAGTTATATCAAAAGTTGGCATGAGATATTCTGTCTTATTCCTTTATTATTCTGTATTAGAGATTTGAAAAGGTATGATATTTAAACTTAGTTAAGAAAAGAAATAGCTAAATAAATTAATTACAACACAATAAAAAATGTTTAATCGAACTGTCACTTATTAAAATTACCAATGTTTAAGCTATTATTTTAGTAATAAACTAGATATATAAATCACTAACTTATTTGTAGGTTTATCAAATAAATAAAAAACTACCAAAATCAGCAATTTTCACATTTAGATGTTGATCTAATAGGAGATTTTCAGGCTTCAGATCACGGTGAACAACCATATGGCGATGGCAATAGTCAACACCAGAAATAATTTGTTGAATAAATCTTCTGGCTTCAGCTTCTTTTAACTAAAAATTAACAAATATAAATTATAGAGAGACATAACCATATAATTCAAAATATTTAAACCAGTAAAAACTAAAACTGGAATAACCAAATGTTAATTTTAGGAAATCAACATAGCAAATTTTACCAGTCAAGTCATGATAGTGGCTGAAATATTTAGCTTTAGTGTTTAAAAGATAAAAAAATGCTAGCACAGTTTTTTTGTTATTATCAATTTTCTTTTTTATTACTCTTCATACAGCTTATTATATATTTTTTATCTCTTTAAAGTGTGAAGTAACTCAAATACAATTCAGAGAGGCAATAAAAATATTTCCAATATGGAATATAAAACTAAAGTGTGAAATAATAGCTGTGATAATGAGAATAATTATTTTTCAATATAAGGAGAGAACAATACCCATGGACAAAAATAAAACTAAAAAAAATTCCAGAACTTTCACCTGATAAATTAATATAACTGCCTTGTGCAAAATAAGCTACTTAGAGAAAATAATTTCAAAACGTGAGTAGGAATTCATTTATAGCATAAGATACTATGACTAATATAGTTTAGTAATAGTAAATTTCAATATAGGAAATTAATGTCCCATTTTTCCGCTATGTAATTTTAGAGCAAAAATTTATTATTATGTGTTAAATTTGAGTATTAAAATTACTTAGTATTAAATAAAACTTAACTTCTTAATTATTGACATCATTGAAAAGATTATGATATGAGAAAAGTGTTTAACAATTTTGATTAATTTTTCCAAGTCACACCAATCATTTCACTTGTCATATAGATTTAAATTTAAATATAAATCTTTTTCAATATAAATACAATACATACTCAACATATTCCAAAATCAATAAATTATAAACTGTTAATATAATAACATTTCAACTTAGTTATATGATTAATAACAATAAAAACATTTGATTAATATTATAATAATCTTGAAGATTATTATCATATCAAAATTCATTTAATTTGTATCTAATCCTTATCAATGTAACATTATGCTTTGCAATATTAATTGCTAATTTAATGTAAACAAAGCAAATTTTGATTGGCTTTTTCTTAAAATATTTTGATGCAAAAATCCATCCAATCATGAAGCAAAAATTTTCAATAAACTGGAGATTTGCAAAATATTTACTTTATGGATACATACAATTTAATGACACATTTGATTAAATAAATGAAAATTACTTTATGAAATATAAAGAAACTAAAACATTTTCAATTTTCATTACTTCAATAAATAATAAAGTAGTTTCACAAAGTTTACTTCATATTACTATATATACATTTTTAATTAAAATTAAAATCACTTCAATGTTTTTATGCTAATTGCTGTAAACATTTTATTTAATCTACTGAACAATAAACTCCACTTTCATTGTTTTATTATCATCAATTTTTTATAATCAAAGCCGGTAACTAAACACTTCTATAGTAGAAATAAAAGTTTTTATTTTCAGAAAATAATATTGTCATTAAAGTCTTATTTTTCTTTTCTTTCTTTCAATAAATTATGATAATCTGCCACTTTTGTGAAGTGGGTAATTATAGTTTCAAAAACATTTTACAGTAAGCATAGCTATTTTCTAAGAATATTCTATCACAAATTCAAAGAAATATTTTATTAAAGATTAAAACAACTATGTAAAATCTTCCTTTGAGCAAATCTCTTTCTACAGCTGTTGAGAAATTTTTCATAAGAAAATGAGTAGTGAAAAGCTTATTTTTCTTTTTCCTACTTCCTATTTGAAGGTACATCAAATTTTTAAAATAATATAAAGAAATTTGATATACACTTCAAGAAGTGTTAAAAATTTTAAAGATCTTTAAATAGTTTCAGACATTATAAAACTATTATGTTATAACAGTGATGTAGTTAACAGTGATGAGTTACTTATTTTGAAAATATATATATAGCATGGTCTTTTTAGAAGATGCAAACTTTTGTTACATAATTCAACAAAATGAAAACCACAATTCTCATGCTTATTATTTCTATGAATTTGTAAATCTTTTTACTAAATAATAAAATAATTGAAAATTTAATATAATAATGTTTTCTAACAAAGTACCAGAAATGCTCAAATCCTAGTTAAGCTAGAACAAGTTCTGAGTCAAAAAGTTATTTATGAGGTATAAATTTTTAAAAAGTTAAATTTCCCTTAAAATCCTTTTTTTTTTTTTTTTTTTTTTTTTTTTTTAAATTTTCTAACAGCAATAAGAATTTAAATAACTGATAATGTTAGAGATTTGTATTAACAAAAATTCAAGACTTTTGCCCCACTATTTATATGATAATCAAATAGATTAGATTTATTTTCACAGTGAACGGATATTCTTTATTACTACAGTATAAATTCAGTAAATTAGTACATATTATACTAATAATAAAAATGTTGCTTTTATCTTATTATAATATTAAATATTATGAGCTGATTTAAAATACTTATATATTACAATATGGCTTACCTTTCCATGTTTAACTATATAATCAAAAAGTTCTCCACCAGAAACATATTCCATAATCATAAATATATCAGTTGGTGTGCTGATAACTTGATATCTAAAAATATAAATTTCTTTTAAATGCATACTTTAATTAAATAGAAGACAATTTTTAAACTATTAAATGAAATAATTTATTCCTAACTTTTAATGGATTTTTAAGTACAAAATTTGAAAATAATGATTGCAGAATTGTTAAAATGATTGCAGAATTGTATATAAAATGTTGGTACCCTATCACATACAGAATAATTCTTAGTGTATTTCCCATTACTTAACACAGCTATCAGATAATGTTAAATCAATACATCTCTGCCTATTGCAAATTCAATTTGTAATTAAGAAAATACTTTTTTTAATAATATTTTGATCAGAGAATAACTTGATTATAATACAAGATCTTAAAATCATAATGATAGATTAATTTGGTACATTTCAGCTCAAGGTTGCCAACCTCTATTATAGACTATACAGATTAATTATTAACAGTTTCTCGGACAACTTTTATAGAATTTAAATATTTTTATAATATTACAGAAAAATCTTACTAAGATTTTCAGTAATTATAAACTGGAAGTTTCTAAATTTGTAAATAAATCTGTCTGCCATTGTGAATGCAGATAAATTTGCAGTGAGTGGCATTTCAAATGAAATTTCATAAGCAAGCCTATAACCTTTTCAGCACAAAACCAACTGAAGTTAAAGGATTAATAATTTAGCTTTAAGCATTTCTATATCTAAAGTATAAACACATTTCTTAAAAACAGTTTGTCAGGAACGATATAAAAATTAAAAGATGAATTTACTTAACATTTTTAATTAAGCAACACTGTTTATTTAAAAAAAAAATTACCATTTCATTTCTTTTTTTTTACTTTCAATTATTTTTTTTCATGCAAAAAATGATATATAAACAATTTAATATAGATATGAATTTATAATTGCTTATAATTTAAAGAACTGAAAAATTTATGATTAATAACATGCACATTATTTTTAAGCAAATAAATAAGGAATATAATTAATCAAACTTGGAATAGTTTACATATAATCTATTATTAACTTTAAACAATTCATAAGTTTGAATTTTAAATAGGTGAAGAATATGTATAAGCAACATGACTGCTTTTGTTTATTTATTTCTTTGGTTGGCTTACCACTTAACAATCATTTTTTGCATATGAGGAGAACTTAAACCCAGACCTTCAGTTTAACAAAGATTCCAAACCATTGTAAAAAATGCATAGCTGAGGTGGTAATCAAACACAACTTTAAACAGAATGCTGAAGAGCAAACCATTCTTCATTGGAAATGCAAGGATAAAAACTACCCTATTGAGAATATTTTTTAAGTTGGTTGCTCCATGATCACTTTTTGCATATAAAAGATAGTTTGACAAGAACTTACATTTTAAAGTGAATTCCACAAATGTTGAATGAATTTTACAAATGTTGAAAAATATAACAAATATACAATCAATGTTTTATTATAACATTCACATCTTATAAACATTTATGACAGAATAATTTATACTGGTATAAATATTATCCAAGTATCCCAGATATAAACACAAACATTCATTCAAACAACTCATTTTTATAGAGTAGGAAACATTTTTATAGAGTAGAATGGATAGGATTTTTGAAAATTACCCTTCCAAACCAAAGTATCAGAAATGTAAACTGCAAAAATTTCAGATGATTAAAAATTCAATGATTATATTTAATTGAATATCATAAATTATATTTATTAAAGGGCATTTAATAAGACATAACATAAGAATTAATAAAATATAGTTTAATATAAGTTAACCAATTTACTATAAAACGCTATTCTAAATACTTATTTTTTATAATGAAATTCGAAAAAATCCTAACACGTTTTTTAATAATTTATTTTGATTATTAGTCTAAAACATAAGTAATAAAAAAACAAAACATTCGAAGTTCTATCAAATATTTTTAAAATACTTACAACTTGATAATGTGAGGATGACGGAAAAGTTTCAAATTCTGAATCTCTCTTCGAATTTTTCCAACAACATCTAAATTCTTTATTTTTTGACGATTTAAGATTTTTACGGCAACTTTATGGCCTGTGAGTTCATGTTTTGCAGCTGTTAAATAATATAAACAAAAATTTCAAGTCACTACAAATAAAATTTTGAATTATTAATAGGCAAAGCATTTTAAATTAATACATGAACTGAAAAATCAATTGAATATATTAGTTAAATATGCATTATAACTAATCGTTTGTTTACATTTTACAACGCACATGGTCAGACCGACACATAAGAAAACATAAAATTAACTATTCATTTTAAGTTTAATTATAGTGAATTAATCAAGATTTACTTTTAACTTTTCCAAATGTTCCTACTCCAAGAGTTTCTCCTAAGATATAATATCCAATTTTCATCAATGGTTGACCCTGCGGATTTTGTGCTTGTCCTTTTTCCGCCATTTTTGATACTATTACAAAATTAAATATAAAAAATTAGAAAAACAAATCAATCAAGAATCAGCATGTACAGTGAAAGATAACATAAATTACACACACTGAATGAACTTTATGTAATCAATTACTTTATTTATCCAGAGATAAATGGATTGTTTACAATTTTCACGTAGCAGAAAAATAAGTGAATAAATTTTTGTTTCGGTTTGCAGAAAAACTAAAGTATGCAAACATTAAACAATGAATTCCTAAAATAATTAAATTAGAAACATTAATATATTTCTACACTTACATTTGTTCGTTGATGATTGGAAATTTAAAATATATTAAAACTTCCTTCTTTTCAATAAAGTAATTCTCTGAAAATTAGATGAAAATATGTTTCCTTGACCGTAACTGCAATAAAAATTCATAAGCTTTTGGTTTCCTACTTTATCGTCTGCATACGTGATCCCCAAAAGCAGTAACCTCTAAAAACAGTAACGCAGAAGTGATGGTAAACTGTGGTATGATTACAAAATCCGAAAAAGGTTGTTCATTATTGTGTTTACCCAACAAGATAGACTATTAAAGGGTGTTATAGTTTTTTCTCACGTTTGTGAGCAAACAGTAGCATAGTGAGGAAAGAGAGAGAGAGATTTATCATGCCCCGGGAGCCACTCGCAGAAAGGGCATCAAAAATTTTACTTTGATCAGAATTTTAATTTTATTTGGAAAAATATAATTTAATTATAATTTTGCTTAGCCCAACATACAGCGGGAAGAATTAAATGTGATTCCTGTAAGAATATTTAGCAGAGATCTCCAGTCTAGAATAACTTAGCCTAACTAAAATCCAAGAATGGCCATAAGCGGAAATAATCATAAAACATAATAATAAAATTGTGTAATTTGAAATTTACCACGTCAAGTAAGTATTATGTGAAACAATAATTAGATAATTAGTGATTACGTCAAATTTATAAAGATACATAACATTTACGAATGGTTTTTAATAATAGATATTTGATTGCTTCGCATTTAAGTAAGAAAAACCAGAATATACAACAAACATTTTTACAGAAATTGATAATTTTAAGATCTATTTACAATCAGCCAAAAATGTATATACCCTAAGTGGAAACAAATAGGGGGAATAGATAGAGGTAGTCCTGATTGGAATTTTAATTTTGTATTAAATATATTTTTTTATTCTATATAAACAAAGGTTTAATTTTTCTATTACCATAAAACCTAGATTTTTCGGAGTTCATAGTTTACAAATGACAAATTTAACATAAATTACATCACACATTTGTAACATCTATTATTTTTTTCTGAGCTTAAAATCAAAAATATTCTATAATTAACGTTTGTTCATTTATAATTATTTAATTTTCTCAAATATTTTTCTAATATACATCAGAGCAAATAATTCACACATGCGTCAGAACTTATCATTACTTTAGAGCAGTGTTTCCCAACGTGGGGCCCACGCCCCACAGGGGGGCAATTTGATTGTTCAGGGGGGCAATCCGAAAATGTACTCGAGACGAGTTTAACCCTTTAGCTTCAGGCCATTTAAATGCAATGCCAAATTTAACGAAAAAAGCAAATTCTTAAATAATTACGGTAAATAATTATTGGGTTTAATTTCGCTTGACGAGACCAAATATCAACTGGGTGTTTAGCGTCGTCAAGTTAACTTCCCTGTTTCAGACTTCAGGCTCCACGGAGAATCCCGGACATTTTAAAATCTCGGTAAACCACGCAGTTGTTCGCACTTGAATGGTCCATCGCAATGTATTATTCACAGAATTCAGTTGGTGTTAATTTGAAATAAGTGTCCGTCAAAACTGTTGCAAAAACTCGGTTATTTAATAAATATATAAATTGTATAGATAAAATTGATAAGTATTTGATTTTATTTTTATTTATTTTAGAAACATAACTTTCCAGAAAATTTTGTCAAATGGAAAAAATCTATTATTTTACAGTGGCAGTGTAGTAAATGTGTTTTATACATTAAAATAAATATGTATTTTTTAGTAAACGTTTACTCTGTCACATTAAATTAATTTTAACACATATTTTAATTTTAGTTTTTAATCGATCTTATATTTATTTCTTATAGCCCCCATAGTAAAATGAGTGGTGCAAGCAAGAAAAAAACTCGTCAATATTCGGAGGAATATTTAAAATTTGGTTTCATACCCGCTGTCCACGATGAGCGGATTCCTTTTTGTCTTTTATGCCAGCAATGCTTGACCAATGAATCAATGAAACGAGGTCGTCTTGAGGCGCATTTAAAGTCGAAACATAGTGCTCATTCAGATTTGAATTACTTTAATACTTTAAAGAAAAATTTTGAAAAGAGAACAACATTAAAGTCTCTATTTACTGCTCATACTTCAACTAATAATCGTGTTCTTGAGGCTAGTTATCAAATTTCTTTATTCGTCGCTAAAACTGGAAAAAATCATACTATAGAAGAGAATTTAATAGAACCATCAATATCAGCATTTCTTAAAACGGTTCTTGAAAAAGATGACAAAGATGTAAAAGCTATGCCACTCAGTAACAATACTGTTAGCAAAAGAATAGACGAAATGAGTGAAGATGTTGAAAAACAACTTGTTGAAAAATTGAAAACTAGAAATTTCTCAGTGCTAATGGATGAATCAACTTTGAGAGACAGTGAGGCAGTATTGATATCTTACGTAAGATATATTGATAAAGGACATTTTGCTGAAGAAATGTTCTGTAAAAGATTAGAAAGCACCACTACTTCCAAAGATATATAT
>JAPDSC010025357.1:0-21713 GCA_026290005.1 Latrodectus geometricus
AAAACTGTAAGTTCGTCAAGATATTCGCAAGAAACAATCTAAAACCACGTTAAATGGCTTTTTTCACCATTCAGTTGTATAAACTTCTCTCAAAATAAAAGTAATAATTGCTATAGGATTCTAAGAGTTTTGCAAAATACAGCTTTCAGTGTCTGATAAAATTTAAAATTTGTTTCATTGAACAAATTATATATTATAATCATATACAATTAGTACTATGCCGATAAACGCAAATTTAACATGGACGGTATATGTTGAACATAATGACACAAAATTAGTTTTCAGTGATCGTATTCTAAAATGATTTTTTAAAGTTGTTCAAGATGGAGTTTTTTTAGGCAGCAATAAAAATAAATTATGAAAATCATGCAATATAAATTTATTCCAAAATCAAACTAACTTTTTTCCAAGTTTTACTAAAAGAATACATATTTTTCATCGAACATTTAACACACATACATTCGTACGATAAATGCCTAATTTCTACAGAGTATCTTGAAGGAAAGGTTCAAAGAATAATTTTTAATCATCAATTTTTTCCAAATCCGAACTTTGTAATGGAATAATTTTTTCACATTATGCATAAAAAGTAAAATATTTAATATTTATTTAACAATTTTCTTCTTTCTAGCAGGAGTTTTATGTGAAGCCAAATTAAATGTTTTCAGAATCATTAATTGTTGTTGAATTCTCTTGATAATACAAATTGTTTTCATGAATGATTCAAATTCACACTGATGAGCAGTATCCATTGAATAACATTGTATTGTAAATACAGTTTATTTAAGTAAGTTCACTATATTATCAAAGAAGGGTAACGTATAGGAGAAAATATTAATTAGTATCTATGTAGTTAGTAAGTAAAAGATTGTGAACTAATTTGTTAATGTTATCCTTCCATTTTGTTAATGTCAATGTCATTCTTCCATGTTTATCTTTCCATTTCGTCTGAATGGAAAACATTCACTAACAAAGACGCTATGTTCTAATTGCAAGAGGGAATGAATATCGAATTCTTTAAAACTGTTAACTGCTGCAAAGCCATTTTCTTGAAATGGTTTTGCAGCTATAATTTCAAAGACGCCGGAAAAATAAGAGCATTTTTAAAATAAATCATTTATTTACAAAATGTTAATTAGTATGCTATAGCATAATATAATTATAAAAGTGAAATATAAAGTGAAGCATAATCATTTAATATTTTCTCACTTTAGATGAGTTTTTTTTTTATATTCCAATTAAAATTTTAAGTTTCGAAAAGCATTAACCTCGTAACAGCAGAGAAAGTATAGTCTTTTACGTTTTAATTAAATGGCAATATATGGCCAAGAAAATTGGCCTTGTTAAAATAAAATCTTAAGAAATTTAATGATAAGAAAGAAAATATATGTTTTTTTATTGCGTTAGGAGTTTTGAAGTTTTAAATACATTCATTCCAGCAGTTAAATCAAATAAAGAAATGAGAAAGTGAAACCAACAAAAACGCGTCCTACATTGCACCCTTTACAAGAGCGACGTAGGTTATTCCTATCTAATTTTGACTTCATGTTGCAGGTGTCCTTTATCACATTTCTCACGGGAACATTTGGCACTGTTTGCACCCTTGAAACTCAGAGGATCAAAAGGTACATTTTTTTTTTAGTTTGTAATCTGCTTTTAACTCAGGAGTAGAATTTAAAATTCAATAACCAAGGGGAATAATAATAACAAGTACTAAAATAGAAGTAAACTTTAAAATGTGAAATTCGTGGTGTTATATTTAAATTTACAGACTGTTTGAAATTTTTCATAAATGAAGTAAGAAAAACAATAGAAAAAAAATTTGTCATTGAAGTTAACAAAAATATAATACTCCTTCCAAAATTTGATAACATATAATGAGATTTCAACATACAGGTCAATCAAGGATCCATAAAGAGATAAAAGTTCATCTTTACATCATCGCTAATACTTAAATTTATTAAATGTGTTCTAAAAGCATATTTCTTCTTTTTTTCTGTACAAGTTATAGAAAATGAGAGGGAAAACTGCTCACTAACTCTAAAAATCAGCCAACTTAGCAATATTTCACTGTCCATTGTAGGGACAATAGAGCATAACAATCAATAGTGAAATCTTAACACAATAGAAAGATAAATAAAAAAAAAATGAAATATTAACTTTCTCTCGTGTGTAAAGAAAAAATATGAATCGACATGAGAGAGTGTATCTACTGGTTCGTTCGTCCATTTATCCATTATTGATGTTTCCATGATGACGATGGCAGCCATCTACATGATGGGAGGCGGGACCAGCCGCGCACCCTTTACTTCACCGACCCAGTCAAGGGCAAATGTGGGTCAACCGGGTTTTGTTTGGCTCTGTTCGAAAAGATTCCTCCATTTGTTTACTTTCTGCCATGGCAATTAACACTTCGCCTCCGTTTGCAATTGAAAAAATATGTTGATTTTGAATTTAGTCCCTGGAGAGTAATTTTTTATGTTTTAATTATTCCGTATGCTGAATTAATAAATACAATATGAAATTTAAATTCAATAAATAAATAATATATATATATATATATATATATATATATATATATATATATATATATATATATATATAAATATATATATATATATATATATATATATATATATATATATATATATATATATATATATATATATATATATATATATATCATTATTCTAATTTACATTTCAATAAAAGTTTTTTTTAATATTAATGCTGAAAATAGTAAAACATTTTGATGAACTACGTAGGACAATAAATAATTTATTTTTCATTTTTTTGTAGTGTTCTTTACAAACTATGGACAAAATGATTCCTTAGAATGTTTTATTCGAAAGTCAGATTAAATGCATATAGAAATTTACTTCTAAATAGGTATACCATATTTATTTATTAGCATAACATTGTTAAGTAAAGAGTGTAGAAGTAATTTTTTTTAAATAACCAGTAAGAGCATGACATTATGAATTAATGAATATATTACTGATTTAAACTAGTAAATTGATTGTGTTGATGATTAAAAAACTGTTGAAGTAAAACATATGGAACGTGTGCAAAGTAATGATGTCCTAAACAAAAGACATATGTTATAATAAAAACTGTAATAACAATTAATAATATTATTTTACTTTTCATTATTTAATTTTTAAACAACATTTAAATGATACTTTTATTTTCAGAAAAATAAACATTTGAATAGTTTCTTTTGATTTTTCAAAAACAGAACAAAAATGAATAGCTTACGCTGAATTCACAGAATAAACTTCATTAATATACACTATATGAAGACATTTAATTTTATTTGGAGTTATACTGACTATGAAACATTTGTTAGTAGCCCTTAAATAGAGCTACTGTTAAAATGTTATTTAAATGTTATTTAAATATCTATGCAACTTAACATTCAATAAAGATTTTCCTACAATATTTAATTTGCTGCATATCATACACCATAATAAAAAATTTAAAATGTAATTTAATTATCTGCATAAGTTAACATTCAATAAAGATTTTCCGGCAATATTTAATTTCATCCTTCAGAATGTAACATAATTTGCATCAAAGTGATATAACTCATACTGTAAGCAATGACACTGTAAACTATGTTGCTGTAACCAAAATTATGCTTCGTATTAATTGTAAGGGTTAGTTTTCAAAATTGAACAAAATATCTTATAATGGGTATAAAGGACTTAAATATACTATATAACATTCTCCTAAAATGAATGTCTATCAATAAAATGCCAAAAACATGGAATATTAATTCCTTTAGTTAAAGTGTTTTAATAAAAATTATTTATCTTGTTGGAATTTAAAATAAATGTTTCCTAAATCCTTAAAACTATTACATTTATCTAAATTTATTCACAGTAACAATTTTTAAAACATACTCTATTAGATGTTTTTGTCCCAAATTTACTAGAAAACCTTATTGTATTATTAACATATAAAAATATATAATTTTCAACTATATGAAAAATTGTTTTAGTAACATTTTTCTTGAAAATGAATGATATGTTCACTACACTACAATATAGGTAAACTAATTAAAGTTCCTTAAAATATTTGTTCGTAAATACGTAATTTTTGATAAAATATAGTTGAAAAACTCTTATATATATTTTATTCATAAAAATGCCTCATTATAATATATTTTTATGGTTTGTATTAAACTACACATATTTATATAAAGGAGAAAAATATAAATCTCGGGAAAAAATTAAAAGGAAGTATAAACTTTTAATATAAAAATTTATTTTAAAGAAAATGTGAATAAGGAATTAGCATCATAATATATATTTCCTTCATCAATATGCAAGAATCAAATTATATTTCTTTGATAAATGATACTACATTCAAATTATTTTTCTTCGCTAACTTTCTGCTGCATGAAATAAAATTTTGTTACACTATTAATTTTTGAAAAGGTTAAATATAAAATGAATATTTTTCTTTGAATTCTATTCGTTTCGGCAAAATTTATTATTCGAGTATTGTTTTAGAGTTATGTTACGATTCTAAAAATTTATGTTACGTTTCTGAAAATATTTTCAAAATAAAATGAAAGGAGCAAGCTAACACGTCAAACATGTGTTTGTAAAACATGAACAGAGGAATTCTATTTTCGTAATTTAATGGAATAAAAAAAAATCATTTTATTCATCACAACATTTAGAATTACGAAAAAACTCAGTCAAAAAAGTTTGTATGAATTTTCAACATATAATCTTACATAATATTTTTAATTTTTTTATTTATAAAAAAATTGGATATAAATTATTTTATAGATCAATAAATTAAAAAAATAATTGTAATTTCTAAGTAACACAGTGAGTTAAATAATAATCAATAAATTTTGTAGATTATGGTAAAAAGTTCATTTAAATTTAACTATTTACGATGTAGAAATAGTCTAAAATTTAAAATTTGTTTTCATGGAAACGCGATTCATGAAACATTAATTTTAATATTAGGAATTAGTGTATCAAAGTACATAAAAAGTAACTATTTCATAAATTGTAAAAATATTCCCATATACTTATATTAAATTATCATTTTGTTAAACCATTAAAAATAATTAAATATTTAAGTAATATTTAATTGGTCTGATTAGTATACTGATAGATACAAAACATCACGTAAACACAAGGTTAGTATATACACCTTTCCCCCTTTTCAAAATGGAACAGCTGTTTACAAACTTAAGCTTTTAAAAGCATGTTATTTGAGAAGCAAATCACTTACCTGACGATTATTCTGGATGATTTGATCATTAAAACACCAACACACTTTCTCCAATAAATCTTGACTTATTTTTAAGTAACTTATAAATTTTAAAAGTATCAGATGAAAGTTATAAATAGTTCCATGAGAATTTATTCTAAAATCGTCCTCGTTTATAAAAGTAGAAAAATTAAAAAACAAAGGAAAGGGGGATAAATTATAGATGGATTCTGTTTCGTTTCTTTATAAGCAAGAAGGCTCCAGCACTAGTAATATTTTCCCAAATTGGATGTTATCCCCCGGAATCTCGTATCTTAAGTCCTTCCGCGAATGGGAACACTTCTCGAAGCAAGAGCGCTCGCGGAATCCGAAGCTCTTCCTCATATACCGAGCCTGATCACTTTTCTATGTGTATCTCCGCCAGCGCACAGCTGTTTGTCAGCTGGAGGTTTGGTTCTTGAATCCTTCCGCCGTAGACATGTAGTTCTTTGTTTGATTCCCAGTTTTTTTTGTTTTCCTCCAGATATTTCGGATTAAAAGTATCCAGTTGTTCTTCTTCTTGCCATATGTATACTAATACGTCGTATTTTTCTATTGAAATAAAATGAAAAAATGCCTTTTCAGGAAGAGGAATTCGATTTTCTTTTGTTGTAGACGTATCTTCAATGTGAAAGTCAAAGTTTACTTTCATGCAAAATGCTTTTCCAGCTGCTACGCTGTAATAAAATTATTTTTTAGATCCAATTATCATGCTAGTTCAGTTACGACATATTCCGACACATCAACCTAACTTCTTTTCCGAAGAGAGAATTTTAAATGATAATTTCCCTAGCACTCCAATGTTGAAAAACATGAATTGTTAGCACACTACTGCTACAAGTTACAATGATGTAACATGTTTACGAAATTTGTTTTTGTATTTATGTATATCTTTTTATATATGCACGTTTTCTTCAGGCGTTAAAAGAAAATTACAATTATATCTCTCCTTTAAATGATATTTATCTTCTCACATAGCACGATACTTACATATTGCGAAAAAAATCATTTATACTTATCATTGAAGAATTCTTTTATGAAAAATATTTTGTCTTACAACAACAATTTGTAATGTCAAAATTTTACAAATCTAGCACACACCGTATAATCAAGTATATACTGCTGATTGTATGCATTAAAAAATAAAAACATATACATATATATAAATAAATAACCCATTAAAAGTATATATATAGATATAGATAGATAGATGTAGATATGATATATAAGTATATACAGACCAACATTGTGGATATTTTTTTAATTTTTACATTTTTAAATTTATGTGCTTATAGAATATTTTAATTTTCCTTCCAATGCAAACGCTTATAATCCAGATTAAAAAGATTTTGAAAAGTATTTATTTTTAAAAACACAGAATTAAAATATATGTACCGAAAGAAAGGTATGCTTATTTTAATTTAAGAAGCAAACATAAATTGTAATTAGTAAAGTGTCATTTATTAGAAGTGCACTAAATTTAAAATTACTGTTTTGAATGCCAATCAAATGTCAATGCTTATTATATCGCCTTCTACATTTAACCGTCTTGATATTTTTTCCGTTTTTATGCTGCTTAAAAATTAAAACATGAATTTGCATAAACAAGATGTAGATACTGGCAACATTAAAATGTCTTCATGAGGGGCGAATATTTCACTTTATGAAAGGTCACAGTTAGGGAAGATAAATACAGTTTTTAACTACAAAAACATGGTACGTAATTGTAAAAACAAGTTTTTCTTTTACAGTGTATCTCTGATTTAAGCAAACTCGTAATAAATAAAGGAATATAAGTTTTACTATATGCCTTCATAAAAATTGGTGGTACCACAGTAATTGAGAATCACAATTTATAATTAATAGATCATAAATTGTTGAATGGTTGGGTTACTTCTGCCAATTCGACTTTAATCACTAAAAGCCTGTTATTCAAATCACAAATTTTCGTTTTAGTTGTGAACAAAGTGTTTTTCTCCACACTTAACTTATAAACGTCAAAACAGATTTTTAAGCTTTTATCCGGGAATAATCTACAGAATTCAAGAATGAAATTTGGGAAAATAATAATAGTTATGAGTAATGGTCAACTCTATTTTTCTGATAACTTTGATTAATTAAAATGAAAGTTTATCAATCAACAAAAAAAGTAAACAGTACCTTATAGATTAGTTAGAAATGCAAATGCTGTTTTTTTAATTTAACATATGAAGTGTCTTAAAGTTAATAAATTTCAATACATAAATTATTTAATTAATGACAGTTGCACATTAAATATTTTCTAAATAATTTAAAATCAATTTTATTCTCTATTTTAAGAGATATTTTTTTTATAAAATATTGGCTCAGGTAAAAATTTTTGTCCCATATTTTTGCTTAAATATAATTTTGAAACAATATTTCTAAACTTGTGCAAAATTTGTCTAAGCATTAAACATTCAATGCCCTCATTATAACATATTTTTTAAACAAAAAATGAGCATTTAAAATACCTATATCACATTCTAAATGACACATATTAAATGTTTATTTGAAAAATAATGTGGAAATTGAAATATTTCGTTGCCAACGTAATCTGTAATTAAGAGCAAAGATATTACATACTAACTTTAGATATCTGCAGATGAAGAAAAAATTCACTTACAAATGAATTTTTTGAACTGCTTTCAAATAAGTGAGTTTAAAAATTAAATCAAAAGTTTAATTAGAAATGATAATATCACTAGTTGTATGAATCTTGCTTTAACATGTTACTGTATACAAATGTACACTATTTAGACAAGCAATATAGAATGTTGGTGTTCGATTCCTTATAAAACTTAGCTGTCTAATATTGTATTGAGTTTTTTTTTTAAATTAAAAGTATTTAATATTCAGATATGATGCATTTGAAATATATAAGTAATCTATAATGAATGTGCAATAATGCAATAATCTGACATATAAAGTGGTTTTTAAATTTTATTCATTAACTTACGCAGTATAATTTTTATATTGATTTGTGAATGTTTTTTTTTGTTTGATTGACAGTTAAATAATATAGTGATTTTTAATCTCATTCACTACAAATAAAAATTTTCGTTTGTAAAACATTTTTCTCATCATATTAAATCGTACTCCAATAATCATATTTAAAAAATCTGACTTTTTCAAAATTATGACTCTTCCCTTTATTCATATTCTTATGGTGAAAGAAATTCCTGTTCTTAAAAATTATTTTCAATTATCTTAGCTTCTACTACAAAAACATGGAAAAAACAATGATTTTTGATTTTATACATAAACTTATCGCAAATTTATCGTTAGCCACACAATGATTTAATTCCTATACTTAAATAAAATTTTATAATAGATTGTCACCATATAAATATTTTTTATGTAAAAATATAATTTCAGGAAATAATAATTTAATTTAATTTTATAAATGGATAAAATGCTTTTATCTCTCAATTAATATGATATTTTTAAATAAACTTTGGAAATATAATTTTTTTAATGTATCGGAATAATCACATTAGTCAGTTCGATATCATCGTTTTATATATTTGTTTGCTAAATTTAGCTGGAAAGAGATCTAATCATTTATTACATCTAAAGTTTCTACAGGACAAGAGTAACAAAAAATTAAGTAAAATTCCTATGCACACGACGCAATTTTAGATAAGTATCCAAAGCTCCATGCTTCTCTATCAAAGTAATATTTTAACGTGTCCGGGAACAGGTGTTCAATCACAGATGAAGTGATCGGCAGATGTTTCCTCATCCACTGACATACTGTATTTTAATGGCTGTGTGTTCAGTCTTGTACAGACGCAATAGGATGAGGGTTATGAAATGGAACTAAATTCCGGTGGGAATCGGTATGACTTTTATAAATTTTTCTCCTGACCTATAAACCATCAATAGTTGATTGAAAATTTGAATAGAATTGACACCATTTGCTATAATGCGGGATGAAATCGGTTCAACAAGGAAGACACAAGTACACTTTAGCTTCTGAAGAAGTTGCATATATTAATTGTAACTGTGTGTAATGCAAATGAGGTAGAACTCATTTAACACTGACAGTTTAAGAAAAATTGTATATGTTATGTGGGCTGCGTATATAGTTTTTATTCGTTGATCTAAAAAAAGCTTTAGATAATTACATACTAGAACACTTGCTCATGGAAATCTATTAAATGCACAAACTATTATAAGATTAAGATTACTAATTTTACAATCAGTGGCACACATTATTTTCTGCTATAGAACATTTAATTCTTAAAATATAAATCATTTTACCAAAATATTTCATCTTTATAAGCATAGATATGGAAATGGGCAAAGATTGAAGGAATTAATTTTTGAAACATAAACAGGTAAAGATTATTTTCCAAACATGTATGAACAGTTATTTTTAACAAATTTTTACCGGAATTATATATTTTGAATTGAATATATGCTTTCAACAAAATGTTTCCGAGAATTCGTCTCTATGTGATAACGAGCATAAAGAAATTTTTATTCTTATTTTTATTATGATTTTTATCAATTGACAGAATAATTTGCAATGTATTCTTGTCTGAGAATTTTATCTTAATATTTCATTTAGTCCCTAATTTTAAAGCATATTATCTACTAAAGAAAAATAATGTTTTCTACATAGCCATAATCTGCAGATATAATAAAAATAATATATCTTGATCATATACATCAAAAAAATCCTGCTTATTCATATGATCGTTTACTTACCATGCATGCAAGATTGTGACGTGACTTTTAAATGGTTTTATTCTTATTATTTAATATATGCCTGGTTAATTTATCATTAATTGTTATGCGTCAACAGTTTTTAAACATTATGCTTTTCATTAATACTGATTAATCATTTTATTTATGTTTTTTAATTTTATTAAACACTATTTACACGTAAATTTTTTATATTAAGTGTTTATTCCTAAAGTCTATATTCTTATCTTTTTCAAAAATCAAAATTTGATTAATATTTTTATTGAATTATTTTTAACATAGTAAAATATATTTCTGAAAAAAAAACATTTCATATAGAAAATAACTATTGAAGTTTGTTCTTACATAAATATTTTGTATGTCAAATGTAAAATTTATTTTTGAGGCTGTAAAAATTTTATATCTTAAGAATTAAATATCTCTCTCATACAACATAATAACATAAATTTTATGTGAAATTAAACTAACCACAAATACGTTAAAGCCTGAGACATTTGAAATTTTTCATAATATATTAGCTTTTGCATAATACAAAAAATATTTTGCCTTTAACAAACGTCATACAATATTTCACTGCATGCAGATTTGGTTAACCGCAGCAAATAATTTCCGTGGTTTCTGGCTTGACTAAATATTGAATTAATTGAAAGTTTGTGCTTTAATTTTTATTTCACATAATGTGAAAATTTTGCCTCTGATTTTTCCTTTCTTAAAAAAATATTTTTTTAATATAATATATGAATAAATATACAAATATTCTAGATATATGTACTTAAAAGAAAATATGAACAATAAATTAAAAATATAATAAGGTATACAATAAAGTCATTAAAAATAATGTAATAATAAAAAGAAACCTCTTGAACAATTTTTCAAAATAAGGTTATGTATTCATTATGTTATGTTACGTTATGTATCGGAAAGCAGAAAAACCTGTAAAACTCCTATGTTCCAATCAGACAGACTTTTCCACTGAAAGTCACATACATTTCCCTAAGTTCAACTGTGTCTACGTCTGAAATAAAGAGCTTGCACACAAAATAAGCAGTTTTACCACTTATTTTAGCTTTATTTGTTCTATAGAAAATCTTAACTTTTTCTTGAGAAGTTAATTCAAAATTATAGTAAAATTCCGTTCCCATGGAAAAATAATTGCTTAAATACATATAGTTGCTTATTTTTCAGCATTTGCTTAAATCCGCTTGTAATGCTAAAAAATAGTTCTAAAAATGCTTAATTTTGCTTAAAAACTTTTTTTAAATTAATACTGAAACTACAATACTTAGAGAATTGCAATAAATGTCAAACAGACAGTAAATTCTAAAGATATAAAAAATATATATAAAGTAATAAGATAATACTTAAAGATATGAAAGGAAAAAGAATATCATAAGGCACATTCGACAAGAGATACTTAAATATGATAACATTATCTTATTTACACTATTATTTCCATTCCTTTCGTAACAATCATAGTTTCAGGAAATAAATATTTTATTATATTTAGCTCTTAAAAAACATTATTTTCACTGTCTTTTCATGCAAATAATTAACAGTTACAAATTACTTAGAATAATATTTTAATGAGAAATTTTATATTTATAAATTAATGGTTTCATAAAAATTAATGTCAAATTATTTGCTAGAACATAAACATGTTTATTAAGCTTCATATAAGTTTACATAATATATTTTTCTAGAAACATTCTTATGATGACGCGAAACTTTCTTAAATTTAAGAAATCATTTGAACTTAGCAAAATATCTCTGATCATATAATTAAAAATGTATTTAATACATTTAATATTATCTTATAATAGTTCTAAGAAAAGCAGGACTTAAAATACATCCATTTTTGTACATGATTAATTCAAACACATGTATTGGAAGATTTTTCTATTCTAATCTTTTGGAATATATAATAATTTTAATGAAAAGCTATTAATTTTTGATAGTTAGATTATTAGTTTTTATAAAAATTAAATTATTAATTCCTTATTAAAAATATAAAAAAATATCTTCCTTTTTTAATATTTTTTGAGCAGTAGAACATCACTTCTTTCTTATTACCTCAAACAAATTTTAAATAAGTGCAAAATTAAAGCATGAAAAGTAAAATATTTTTTTAATTATGACTTACCTCTTAATAATAAGTTAATACTATAATAATTTATATTGTTAATTTCAGTAATAAAATACACGCATTACATGGTTCCATTTCAACGTGTAAATCTAATAATAACAACTATTCTAGGGTTAAAAATTATAACCATTGCCATCAAATATTATAAATACTTTTCAATTATCGTAATCAATACTTTGCGGCTGGCCTAATATATGCACGTTATATCAAAATTAATTAACAATTTCTTAAAATTGTAATGGAAAAATTTGTTTCAATGTATATTATAATTAGAAAATTTTTGATATAAGAATATAAGATCATTAATTTTTCAACAGATGTAAATATGCCAAAAAAATCGTTTGTTAAATTATTATTGAGAAAATGAATCATTAATACTTTTCTATTTTGTTCTATTTATTGCAATTTTAAAAAGTTTTTGCTTAAACGATACTTTGACAATTACTTTATTCACATTATCTTGTCTACAAAACTTTATTATATCATTCTAAATCAATATTTTTTTTAATGAGCAAAACGCTTATAATGCATATTAATATAATACAAAAGTTGTTGTTTGCAATGCAATGTTTTCTAAATCTATGCACGACGAATTATTCTTTGTATATACTTATGTTTATTTTACCAATTTAAAAATTTAAGTGACATAAAAATTAAGGAGTTGACATCAGCAAGAACTATATTTTTGTAATTGTTATCAATAGATTAGTTTAAATAATCTGTAAACATGCAAACAAAAATTGAATCTAATGTTAAATTTTTTATGTACCAGATAAAATCTTGACTTTAGATATTAAAACGGGTTAATCTGTGCTTTAGGTCCCCTACTTCGCCAACTTGTGAATTTGATGCGCTTTTTCGCGCATGCTCATTAATTACTCTTTTGCTTCAGCCTTTTCATTGGCTGCTAATTATGTTTCACTTTGAAATAGTGGTAGAATTTTCGCCATGGCATGTGTGATTTTGAAAACTCGCTAAGTAGGGGACCTAAAGCGCATTTTCACCAATTTTTATTCAAAACTTTTAAGCATACAATCATACAGTTAATTGTTTAGTTAAACAAAAATGCTTGTTTAGCAGAATGATTGAAAATGAATTCAAACTTAACAAAGAAATAAGCTTCATTTTATATAGTTTCATTGGTTAAATTGCGCTTTAGATCCCCTTCTTTGCCAACTCGCGAATATGAAGCGCTTTTTCACGCATGCTCATTAATTACTCTTACTTTGTTTTAACCTTTTCATTGGTCGCTAATTAAGTTTCACTTTGAAATAGCGATAGAAATTTTGCTATGACATCGGCATTAAATAAAACGCGCCAAGCAGGGGACCTAAAGTATATTTGCACCTAAAAATTCAATTTTTTTAATCTTAAGATTTTTAGAATCTTCAAATAAAAAAATTTAAAGAAAACTAAGATATAATTTACTGTTCAAATTTGTGGATTCTTGATTTCATTCTGTTCCTCAAATTCTATTACGTAATTGACCTTACAACAAACACACACACACAATTATACTTTTAAAAATTATAATCCATTCAATAATTAAGTGTGTTCTGTTCTCTGGTAAAGTAAAAATAAAATAACTTTCATAATCTTTATTTATTTACATTGAATAATAATTTATGAAAAATATCAAAATGAATCAATATGTACTAAAATAAGTAAATTTTTACGCCATATCTTCGAGCAAATATGTTTTGCTCACATTTGAAAAATAAACAAAAGCAAAAATAAAATGCATTATTTACTTTAAGTTCAAAAGTTCTTAGTTCGTCCATTTTATCATTGTTAAAAAAGGGTAAAAATATACAAACTGGATAAGTAATAGCTCTTTTGTGCGGAAGTTAACGGATTCGATACCTGACATAAATATCCGGGCTACAACGCTTGCCTCGTTTATCGCCAAGTTGGCGAGGAAGGGGACTCAAACCACAATTCAACGTCCGAAGATATCTGTGCTGAGATAACCCAAAAATATTTTATATTTGCCGGCTTTTATATGAAACAGTTTTGTTAGAGAGTGGTCATTCAGATATCGACCTCGTCTTTTGACTGTGATTTAGACTATCGAAGCAATGTTTTTGGTTAAAATTAGTAGCAACATTTTACATCATTAAATTTTTATCCCGAAATGAAAGACCATTTTGACGACAAGTTGGTGTTCTTCCATTCAAATATCCTGCAGACAAAAAATTAGAATTCGCGTGATATTTAAATGAAATAAGTACTTCTACTAGCTAGGTCATTGGTTGAATAAATGGCACATTTACATCATTGTAACTTTTTTTAAATCAGTTTTATTATAGGTGAATACAATTTCCATGTAATAAATTGTGCCATCAAATTACCGCTGTATAAAAGACCCTTTTGCATTCTGATTAATAATTTATATATATATTAATTATATTCTGAGAACTATACTGATTTCTTTTAGATAATATGATTAGATAAAATGTGAAATTCATTTCATTGAATCTTAGTATTTGCAACTAATTGGGAAATAGTAGGAAAAAGCACCTTTCTCTTTCGTGCTTAGATAGTTGCAGGTTCGATATATATATATATATATATATATATATATGTATGTATATTGTTGAACTACCATGTTATTTATAAGCAGATAAAAATTTTATATGATAACGACATTTATTTTAATAGATGAATGTTTAATATTCCAATAAAAATTGCAAGCTGATCGAAAATGATCGACAACTTCTAGAAGCAATGAAATCAGAAGCTTTACAAAATTGATTAAATAAGAATGTTAAGAGATTGTATAATGCAGGGCTTCTTAAACTTTTTTATATAGCGACCCCCTTCAAGCTTAGGAAATTTTAAACGACCCCCTCCTCCATATAATGAAATATATATTAACCGTAGATGTAGATGTAATATCGCACTATTTTACAATATAAATAAAATAAGGATTAAAGAATACGTACCCATTCATTTCACATATATATAATTGGAAACGTTGACGGGATATCGGTCGTAATAAAACACAATAAATAGAATGACATAAAACTATATATATATTTATTCAATAGAAAAAATAAACTTTTGTAACAATTTTTTATAAGAAAACATAAAACTATATCTATATATTCAATAGAAAAAATAAACTTTTGTAACAATTTTTTTAATAAAAACATATTATTAACCTCAAACAATATTAATGTGACGGATGTGATTGTTTATTTTTACACAAATAATTAATCTAGGCTCAATTTGAGTTAGTGCAGATCGTAATAAATTTTCAACGTTTATTAAAGTTGAACGGTATTTTGATTTTATGTAAGTTAATGTGGAAAAAGCTGATTCACATAAATATGTTGTACAAAATGGCAGTAATTAGTTCATTGCCATTTCCGATAGTAGAGTATATTCTGATTTGATTTCTATCCAAAATTCATGCACAGGCACTTGAGAAAATCTGAGTCGCAAGGTAGTATCACTTGTTAATTCGGCAAATTCTTCTTATGCTTTTAAGTTTAAAAAATTAATTTCTTCCATTTCAATTGAAAATGGATTGCAAATCCATTGTTCTGTATCGATATCATTGGGAAAATACCTATGCATGTAAACTTCCATATCCTTCAAATGATTTACTATAATTTTTGTTATAGGAGTATCTTTTTTTTTAAATATTGTTACTAATTATATACTCGTCAGTAAATGGAAACATTTCGAGCGATCCACTTTTCACTCTGTCCTTCCATATAAGAATTTTTTTAACAAAGGCCTCAAGTTTATTTTTTAACATAAACATATTAACGCAGACTCCCGGCATTGATAAATTCATATCATTGATTTTATCAAAAATATCTGCCAAATAGCATAGCTTGAGAAGCCATAAATTATCGTGAAAATAATCGGCCAAATTAGAATTTTGCTCTGTTAGAAATATAAGAACTTCATCTTTTAAAGTTAATAATCGTTTCAAACTTCGACCTCTTGATAGCCACCTAACTTCAGCATGTAGCAATAAACTTGTATAATCCGAATCCATATCAATGCACAAATATTTAAACAATCGACTATTAAGTGCTCGACTTTTAATAAAGTTAATGATTTTGACTGCATAAAAAAACACAGTGTTTAATTCTGGTGCAATTTTTTTTAACAACAAGTGCCTTTCGGTGAATCATACAATGTGTAAATGTAATATGATCATTTCCAGCTTTAACAAATGGTGTAAAACCAAGATCTTGTCCAGTCATTGCTGCAGCGCCATCCGCGCACTCACCAACACAATTTTTCCAATTTAATCCTTCTTTTTCAAAAAACTCATTTACTTTTTTATATATATCTTTTCCACGAGTATGGCCTTCCAGAGGACGACAAAACAGTATATCTTCATGAATGCTTCCCTAATAAATATATCTTACAAAAAGTAACAACTGTGCCATTTTTGAAATGTCTGTCGACTCGTCCAGTTGTATTGCAAACTTTGAGCTGTCTTTAAGCCTCATAAGAAGCTGTTGAAATTGATCATTGCTAATGTCTGAAATTCTTTTGGACACAGTGTCACTTGATAATGGAATTTTACTAATTTCAGCAGCATACTGTTTTCCATGAACAATTTCAGACATTCTTATAGCTGCAGGTAGTAAAAGTTGCTTTCCAATAGTAAAAAACTTTTTCGTTTTTGATATCAAATACGAAACATCATACGATGACAATAGATATTTATCATTCAAAGTAACATACTTCTCCAAAGTGTTCTTTTCTTTATTTGATGTTTGCAAAAGACGCTCAAAATATTCTTTTGGCTTTTTTGATAACGTTGCATGTTTAGTATTCAAATGTCGTTGCAGTTTTGATGGTTTCATGCTTTCTGCAGCCAAAACTTCTTTGCAAATTAAGCACACTGGTTGTTCTTCATTGTTGTGAGAAGAGCATGTGAAGCCATACTGCAAATATGATTCGTCATATTTTCTTTTTTTTTGTTTTGCTAGAAGTCGGATCTGCAACTTGGTTGTGACGGCGTGGCAGACTTATTAGTTGGAATTTTAATTAGCCATTTATCCATGATGGTTAAAAAATAATAAATAATTAAACAAAATGTAGTTGAATTTTAACGTAATAATTAAAAACATCAACTGAAAATTACACAGTAAATACACACATGTCACTACGAAGACAAAGCTGAGTCCAAACTGAAGTACAAACAGAAAAATATCTACACTCGAATCTTTACCAGTGCAATGACAACAAATTACGATCAGATCAACCCCGACGCATGGCGTGTTCCAAGTGTGCAGCGCACAAAAGCACCGTATCACAAAGACGCCGAAAAAGAAGTTTCATTTAATTTTTTTTATTATTCTTTTATAAAAATAACATGCCGATTCGCCTAGCCTAGCTTGATTATGCTTCCGTATTGTATGTGTAAGCTGTAAGGCGACGCGGCGTCTGGGTACTTATAATCACTAAGTTATTTTGCAAACACTGACGCCGGCGGCCAGACATCTATGTCGAACGTTCAGTTAAAATCGAGAAGCGCGTTGTATTTATTATTTTAAATGCTACTTCCATATTTTCATTTATAGGCCCTACATAACAGTTTTACATTGCCACTTTTTTCAAAAAATAGTTATAATAAAACTACAATAGTATTTTGTATGATTTTTATTTGTATATATATTTGTACGTAGTGTGTATACTAATTTTAAAATTTTATTTATAATGATTGAAAAGTATCAGATCTTTGCGACCCCCCTGAGGGTCGCGACCCACAGTTTAAGAAGCCCTGGTATAATGAATATATAGTAAGTAACCTTTATACTCACACATAAACATCTTAAATAAGAATCGTCTTCGGAAAGTGGTTGTAGCACAGCAGTCATACAACAGACTGTTGCATCTCGTGTAGAATTAATTTCTGAGAAATTATGAAATAGTATTTGTAAACAAACGTATATATATATATATATATATATATATATATATATATATATATATTACAGATCTTAAGTTTTTTATTCTGCCAGAGGAATACAAACTTTCCATATTCTACTTTTCCTGACAGTTATATCTTCACGAATTTTGTTGCGTCTCTTCTGGAATTTTACAATTCATAGTATAATGATATTTATCTTTCTTATGCCGTTTTCTTATTTTTCGGAAATATTTAAATAATTTTTTTAAAAAAACTAAAATTTATTAAGCAAAAACGGATACATACTATTTTTTTTCTATGTATATATACATTAATGGATGGTTGTTGAAATAAATAAATAAAGTCTACAACAAAATGAAGCAAATAATTCTATTTTGCTGTAGAAAAGTCAAGAAATATCAAAGCATCATCAATATATACTCATGTACATAAATTATGATAATTCAGAAGTAAAATTGTTCCCAAACACTTTAAGAGACTTTCAGTACAATAACCGCATAGTTATGTCACAAAAATAGCATTTGGATGCTGTTTTACGCGAACAGTTAACGGCCGTCTGGAATGTGGACGTACCCAGCTGGAAATATTCGAGGAACTTGGAATCTCTCAAAGTATCATCTCCAGGCTTTAGCAATGGTTCCAAGATGAGGGTAATGTGAATTGACGTTACTGCTCAGGTCACCCTCGAAATAAAACGCCGAAGGAGGACCGGTATTTGGAATTTACTGCCAAAAAAAGCCAAAGCACACCATCAGACCTGTCTTGTCAGCTCTCTTCAGCTACCGGTACGACATTTCATGCAGACCATGTACATACGCTTAGAGTACATTGGTCTATATGATCGTAGGCCTGTCCACTTACCGAACTCGCTATCGTAGAGTGTTGAGTATGCATTGTGGATACCGCAACAACGGTCTTGTGTAATGATTTCCGACGAGTCCAAGTTTAGCTTTCAGTCTTATTCTCTGGACTTTCATATGAAGAGGGCCAGGTACCCGTTACCACCAAGAGAACACAATTGAAGGACACCGCTACTGTCGTGCAGGATTGCTTGTTTGGGATGGGGAATTATTCTGGGTTTCAGAACCTGCATGTTTAGAATGTTATCATGATAGGCCACATCTATCGGGATGTCATTCTGGAACAACATATACTTTTATTTCGGTTCGCCATGGGTACAGAATTTCTGTTTATGGATGACAACGGCTGTCCTCACCTTGCTTACATTGTGGGTGAATGCCTTCAATTGAAAGATATCATTCTTATGACTGGTCAACATAATTAACAGACTTGAATCCAATAGAGCATGTCTGGGACATACTTGACTGACTAATTGTAGCCCGTCAACCCCCTCCAACATTTCTACTGGAACTTAGGCGAGCATTGATTGATGTGTAGTGTAATATTCGCCAAGGTAAAATCGATGTTTTGATACTCAGTATGCCTAAGCGTTGAGCGGACGGTATTGCATCGTCTGAGGGGCATACTATGCATTAACAATCCCAACCATGTTATATTGGTTTTTTTTAAATAGTTTCTTTTTTGAAATTTGCTGATGGGAGTAAAAATCAAAATTTTTATTAGTTGTGTCAAAAATGAGTCACATTTCTTCTTCAAAAGCAATTTGAGGTATAATATCATCTTGCATAAAAATTGTGCCAAAATATTAGTATTTACAAGGAGCTGGTTATGCAAAAGTGAGATATAGATTATCTCATTTTTTTTACAGATAGCAATGTCCAAAGAGTTATCTCACCAGAAAGTAATAGACTAACAAAAAATACCTGTTTATATAACATACATAATTATTTTTAGAAAATGAAACAGTTATTGCATTTGGGGAAGATTTTGTATGACTTAATTCTGTTATTTTCTGTGTTACTAGAAACTGAAATAAGAAAATAGACCATGTTCCCAAAATATTTTACGATTACACACTGTCTTCTTGTACCCATAGTTGAAAAATGCATCTTAAAAGCTTGCAACATTGAAAAATCTGCAGGAACGATCTACTCAGAGCACGCCATTGAAATTATCCAAATTATAACACGCTTGTTAGGTTTTGTAAAATAAACAAACCATGCTAATAATAACACCCAAAATTTGGATAATTAATTACTCGTGTATTTTATTTTAAACTCAAAATGTTTCTTATAGTAACACGTATATCCGAAGCATCTTCAAAAGAATTCAAGTCAATCACTGATTTTTCTAAAACAGCTTCACAAGAAGACACTATGTCTCTATCAAAGTTAATATGAGAGCATTTCTCAGGCGGAAAATAAAAGGAAGCGTAAGCATTCTGAAATACGTGGTAAGTTTATTATGTCTTCTAATTAGTACCTTAAATTCAACAATCTTCTTTAAAACACAAATACTGTACTCGCGTACAGCAAAATTTAAAACTAAAATCTCATTCGAATACAGAGCCATCTATTGGTAATATCTGCAACATTATTTATTTTGCAAAGAAATATTTGTTGTTGTATGAAACGTAATGCATATTTTGTAAACTTTTTCAAAGGTAAAACTTCATTTTTAATGATCCTGTATAAAATGTTAAGAAATTGAATATGGAAAATTTAAATTAATATATCAAACAAAAAATATTATGAACTATTTCATATTAGATTTTTCTTGCCATAAATACTTTTGTACTGGCGCAGCTTGTCCTTTTTTGGACCTTGCGCCATTAAAACCAACCAACAAACCAACCAAATACTTTTCTACTATGCTAATAATTTTTTTTTTAAACTGTAGAAACAAGTTATCGAAATATTACAAATTAATTTTTTTTATTAGAAAGAAAGAATATATATTTTCATGTTTGAAGAAAAGTGCATTTAGTTTTTGCCAACTGAATACTTTTATTGCTGTATAAGATTGTATCCATAGACAACTGCATCTATGAATTCTAGAAAATAATGATTCGAAAATTTGAATCGTAATACTCTATAACTATATCAGCATTAATTATTTTGAGAAAGAGCTTATGGCATCAGTACTTAGAAATTTCAAATGCATGTTATATTGAATTTTTTAAGAAAAACTGATTAACTAAGCATTGATTATTAAAAGAATGTACTAAATTCAGCATATTTTTTTTTCTTACAATTATTAAAACGTTTTACAGTTTTTAATCTTTATAACTACTATTTTTCATACATTATGTATCTAATAATTTATTGCTACCAAATATTTAGTACATTTCACACACAATTGATATAACATCGTAAAATCAACTGAACAGAAGAATTTTTGAAGGTATGTATAGTTACAAATATTCCCTATCACATTGTTTTCCGCCCACATAAAACGCACACCCACACGCCGGTTTCGCTTTTTTAATTAATTAGATAATCTTTTCATCTAAATTGTTTAATTATCATAGAATATATGTTAATTATAAAAATACCAAATAATGTCAGAATCAAATTCTTTTACAAAGAACTAATTAATAATTGTTAATTTATTAACAATATTTAAAGGCATGCATAAAATTCTTTAATTAGTATTAGTTTGGAATGTTTCAGTTCTCAGAATAACCGTTGTATTAATATGAATTAATATCATATTAATATATAATTAATAATGAATAAAATTAAAGGAAATGATTAACTATTTTATGTATTTTGATACAATATCTTAATAGTAATA
>JAPDSC010025364.1:2246-41892 GCA_026290005.1 Latrodectus geometricus
TTTTTTTCTGCAGTTTCTTCAAATGAAAGTAAATTTTCTCATCAGCTTTGTAAAGTTACGAAGAACAAGTCTTATTTTGTGTTTTCATTTTGTAAAAGTGAATCAGGAAAAATGAAAAAAACTCAAAATATTTCAAGGATTATTTTAAGACAAAAAATCATGTATAAAGTTAAATACTTAAACTTCTGCAAAATCATGCATACTGATCCAAATATAATGTTTTTTATTTATTGATATTTATAAATCAATCTGTACAAATCGTGCAATTTATTTTATATAATTAAGGTTACTTTATTATTTTATACATCTTTTTATACTTAAGATCTGTAAGACAATAACTTATAATTTAAATAGTAGTATAATACAAATTCCATTTTTTTAAAAATTAACAAATTTAATATATATATATATATATATATATATATATATATATACAAAGGAAAAATAATGGTTACTACGTAATTTATACATCTATTTGATTTGTGATCTAAAAATTGCATAGTGTTTTGCTTTTTTTAATATATTTATATAGGAGAATTTAAATATGCATTTTTTCATTCCAAATTTTTATCACGATTAACTAAGTTGTCTGATAAATCATTTTTAGATACTATCACAAAAAAATGATTTCTCAACCTCTCAATGATAATTAATATTAAAAAAATAAAAAGTGTTAAAACAAGAAAATATAATCAGTGATAAAAATGTATTACACTACCACCAAAATATCGATATCACCATCACTATCAAAGCTAAATAAAGTTAAGAATCTGATAAATCATAAGAAATACAACATCTGTCTATTTCTGAATATCTTTTGCAGTTATCTCTGATTATTAACGACATTAATTATGAAACGGTAAATATATGTACAAAAACTTCAAAATTACAAATTATAAACACTTAGCAACATCTGTTCTATAAAACCTAAATTAATACTGCATTATAATGTATTTATTGGTTAAATAATGAAAAGGTGGAATACCTTCTTCAATTAAAAATGAAAAACATTGGCGCGAAAGCCAATTTTTCAACATTTCTGTTGTCCGTAGAAATTGTGAAATAAGCAGCTAGAAGCTTCTTGATAACATTTTTAACGCGTTAATTTTATACTGGAAATTATCTAACGAAAACATAATTTTTATCCAAAATATTAATTATATTAAAAGAAATCACCATCAATTTAATTATTTGCATAAACTAAGAAAATCAATGAATATATTTTTAAAAAATTTCTTTCTGAATAGTTATTGCAGTTATAAAATAAGCTTAGAAATTAAATATCAGATATTTTTTTTAATATGTGATATACACTGCTCAAAACAATTAAAGGATGTTGCGGTTTTAGGTGGATCTTGTGGCTGGGAAACTTTTTAGCTGATTGATACGTGGTCGACAATCAGCTAAAACCGCAGTAAGTTATAGGAGAATAAACTACACCTGTTTGACAGAAAAAAAATATATTTTATTGCGCATTTGTGTACAAAAGGAAAAAACATAATTTGTTCATCTGAGAAAAAAAGAATAAGTGTTGTCGTCTTCAAAGAAAGTCATTTTCAGTAGGGGGTATGGTTTCCTCGGACGGCCAGCAATATTGAACATCTTTGAGACATGGAGTAAATGAGGTTATTAATTACGAGTTCGGTATTCTATCCCACTATTCCAGAAGAGCTCTTTCCAGTTCTTGGAGAGTTTGTGGGGGTGGTTGGTGGCCAGAAACTCGTCTTCCTAGAGCGTCCCAAACGTCCTGTAATGGATTCATGCCTGGAGAACACGATGGTCATTCCATTCGTACGATTCCTTCTTGAAAAGAATATCCTCCACCAGATCAACACAATGTGGCCTGCAGTTATCGTCCATTAAAATGATGTCATCTTCGACTACAACACCAACACTCCCCCCACAGCCAAATCTGACACTTTCGAGCACGAACTCAGGATTATTCCTACTGCCACAGTCATTCCAGGTGAAATTACGCCTATAGTCAGGATGAACAGAAAAAAGAACATTGCTCCATTTACTTCTCCTCCCTGCAGTCGCGACGATGCCTTGATGTTAGTTTAACACATAAAATCGATCGGCGAGCATACAGACCTACACCATGGAGCCGGTTTTGGACAGTCTGTGTTGAAACCGTGATGTTAGTAGCCGAGTGAAGGTGTTGTTGTAGAAGAGTAGCGCTCATATTTCTATGTCTCCGAGCTGTTAACACTAAATAACGATCTTCATTTGGCGTTGTTGCCCGTCTGCGACCTTGCCCTGGTCTTCGACCTGCACTTCCAATCTCCAAAAAACAGTTCCGGATCCTGGAATTCTCACATTGTGACACTTCAATGGCTTGCACTACTTTGGCTTGAGTTTGTCCCCCTTCTAACCTAACAACAATTCTCCAAACTTCTGAATTGGTTAAATGACTTTGCTGAGACATCGTACTCATCGAAACAAAGCAGTCACTGAATGCCGATCATACATGTCTTCATTGTCTTTTATTCAGTTGAAAGTCAAATTTCATTCATTGCCACCGAAGCGATGTTTTTGACATCGAACTCAAAATTAGCATATTCCATAGTTTGATAATCAGAAAAATTTGCCTTTGTGATTATCTTCTTCCATTTTCAGCAAAAAAAAAATCGCTTATAACTTTATTTTATGTAAAACTTACAATATCCTTTAATTGTTTTGGGAAGTGTATAATTAAAATAAAATGCAAATATAAATTATAGTTTTTGAAGTAAGAATAAGGTTTAATATAATAAGGTTTATTATATTCATATGAATAACATGTATATCTAATTTAAAAGGCTGTTTAACCATCATGAACACATCAAGTGTGTATTCTTCTGACAGTCTAGATCAAAGTCGTTGCAATATTGTGGCACAAAAAATTTTAATCATAGTAGGAACTGAAAAATTTTTTTTAATCATTCCTTACTCAATAAGTCCTTACTTAATATCATGAAAACATAATAATATGTTTTAAGCACTTAACTCAATAACTTTATGCATTGTAAATCATTTACATTTTATAAAATGATTTTCATGGGAATCTATAAAACCAATTTGTTGAATATTTCTTTGTGAAATAATATGTGTAATTGATTAAAAATTTTGTAAGAGAATAGTTTTAAGATTTATACAAGATATTTAAGGTAATACATTAGTTATAATCTGTATAAAACAATTAAATAACTTAACTATTTTTTTAATTCATTTAAGAAATTTTTTCATTAACATATATTCCTTGTTGAAAATATTATTTGGTTAAGATTGCAATTACAGTCAACCCTCTTATAACGCAGTGAGTGAGTACCGCGTTGTAAGGAAACCGCGCAATAAGAAACTCGGATTTTCCTGTACAAAGCAGGCTAATTCGTAGCGCGTTCTATGGAAACAGTCTACCGCATAGTATGGAAACCGCGCTATAAGAAACTCAGATTTAGTACAAATCACATTATTCGTACCGCGTTATTTAGAGACCAATAAATACATAAGACAAGATAAATTATTTTTATTGAATTGAAGAGTTCATATAAGGAAATGATAAAAAAATGAAACAAAAATTCAACTTAAAAACTGTTTTCCAACAAAAACAAGAAAGAATTTTGTAAAATTATGTAATCTTTCATCATTCAGATATGAGTCGCCTAACTCGTCTTCTTTTAATGCGCAAAATGTCTTCCTCTCTTGGTTCATCTTCACATTGGTTCTCGCTTGTAGCTTTTTTTTTCCCCCTATAACATAGGGAGCTAAGGAATTTCTTAATTCTCTTTTAAACTTTGCACAGCACACCGTTGAATGATCAGTTTAAATGAAAAGAAGTGCTAACTCTTTACCCAAAATTAGCCTTTTTTCACATCATGGAAATCGATATTTGGAACCCGTTCGTTTTCCTTATTTTCGTTTATAATGCATTTGAGGTGGGTTCATCAAATAATTCCAACAATTCTTCCACATCTGAAGTTTCTTCCCTGAGTACTTGTTCTTTTACATCCTGATGGTTTACTACAAATTCTTCATCGCTTAAATGAGAATCAGTGTTTACTATTTCTGTAACTGGTAATGAAATTGTATAATCACCTTGTATTGCTTGAACTATTTGAGATAAAAGAAGTTTCCAATACGCATTAAGAGTTGATGGTTTAATTTCCGTGCAAACCGATGACACGGTCCTAATACAATCTAAAATAGAAAATTCCATCCACACTTGAGTAAGAGTTTTATTTTCACTACTTTCTAATATGTCGAAAATGGTTTGGAAAAGTTGCGTGTACAATACATTTTTAAAGTTTGAATGACTCCTTGGTCCAAAGGTTGCTTTAATGATGTGCCGTTAGGAGGAAGGAAGACAATTTTCGCATTTGGATGATCCTGTTCTATGTTGCGACAGCCAGCGTTATCAAGAACCAATAAAACTTGGAAATGCAATTTTTTTTTCCATCTCGAAATGAAAGCCCTAAATGTAGTATTTCTTTCCAATACAATGCCGTCTAATCTGCGTTAAAAATATGATCAAGAGAATAACTTCCTTCATTGATAATTTTAGCGAGTTCCAGTTTATAATTTTCGGCAGCCCCTGCTGAGGCCTATTCTTGAAATTTATATATGCAATGTGTACCCTTTTTTTAGTTTTTCAAATCATCCTTTACTCACGACAAACGAATGATTTTCTAGCCCTGCATAAGAATGCGCAATATTCCTTAAATTTTAATAGATTTTAAGTGCCTTCTGCTTGATAAGATTTCCACTGATGGGAACTTTTTTGTCTATACAGTCTTCCAGTCAGATCATTAACGCTCGTTCCATTTTAACCATATTAGAGTTGCGTGTGCCAGTAACACGTTTCACGCCTAACGGACAGTCATCTGTCATAGTTTTCCTTATATTATCTGCATTTTTCTTTAAGGTTAGAATTGTAGATTCATTCAAATTTGTAGATTTTGCAACAGATTATATCCCCCCCTTTCTAAGCGATTTAAAATTTGGATTTTATTTTCAAGCAATATAAACTTTATTTTTAATCCTTTCCTTGTTTCTTTTGTGTTTGACATGATGCAAATCTCGGGTTAATAATTACTTTATTATTATTATATTAGAGTAAATGAAGAATATCACTTACAGTATTGTATAATGTTATCCAATTATAAACCACAAAAAAAGCTAAACGAATTTTAGAATTCGTTGCAGACAAAATTTTAGAAAGAATTGGTCACCAACGAGACGCACTGTGAAAGATCTCCGAGACAACTGAAACCGATGCCGTAAACGGCGAAGAGATAACCTTGAATGTTTATATAAACATATTCAGTTAAAACCATTCATTGAGAGCACTAAAAGAACTGATGGGACGTTGTTGAACGGAAACCGCGCTGTAAGAGTACCGCGTTGTAGGAGGGATGTTGCGATTTCAGCTCCGCGTAATATGGAAACCACGTTCTGAGAGTACCGCGTTATAGGAGGGTTGACTGTACAAAAATTTTACTATAAAATTTACTTTTTCAATAGAGCGGACTAATTTAGGAAAGGGCTTAAATAGTTTTATTATAAGAAGTACACTTATTTCATAAAAACATATATTTATACAGTAAAATTAATTTTATGTTAGTATTTCCTGATTAAATTTTTTAAATGCTGCAGTTTACATTACAGTAATTTATAAACTAAAATAAAAAAAATTGAAATCAATTATTTAATGTAGCTGTTAATAAAATTTATGTGTATATTGTAAACATTCTAAATATTGTGTCAAATTTATGTGTCAATTGTAAATATTTTCTAAAAAAACTGTTTTCTCTGAACTAATATCTAACTTTGAAATGAAAACCATTTTTTCTTGTTGATACGATAAGCTTGCCGTAGAAATATTTACTGTTTCAATACGTATATTAAGAAAAACTGGAAAGAAGAAGAATAAATTAACTCATAGGGATAATTACACAGATATCATTAAATTTTTACGTAATTACTCATATCAACTTACTGAAAAAAGAACTGATTAAAACTTTTGAACTACAGAAAATTCACTTAATAAAGAATAAATAAGCTCTTTTGCGTAGCTAAACTCAACTAACTTTGATAAGTTCCTTATATTTTCTGAATAATTTGGAAATAACTGCATATTCCTGAAAATGAAAAAATCAATAAAGGCATGAGTAATAGGAAAAGTTTCAAGAACGATAAAACTTAGAGAATATTATTGAATGGATACAAAAGTCATAGCAAAAGTGCATAATTGAGTTTTAATGGAAGAAAAGAGAAGGAACACACACACAGAATATCTGAACGAATAAATAATGTTATGGCAACTATAATTGATAATAGCAATTTGAAATGTCAAGTTAAAAACTTAAAAAAATAATATGAAGGCTAAATTTACATAACTTATTATGTTAAGTCACAAATATTATTTAATTTAATTAGTAAAATAAAAAACCTCCGTAATTCGGTCTAACCCGCTTGTCATAGCCCTGGTCAAAGAATGCGTTCAGAATTTTGGTGAGGTTGAATCAGTCCTACCTAGAAATAAAAAGGTATTTCAGAAAACGGGAATAAAATTTCTTGATGATATATTTTTAAAATATTTGTTATTTTTATACGTCACCCTAGATTACAAATTCAGCATCATGTTTGTTAGGACTATTTAAATTGTATTTTAAATATCAACTAAACATCAGGCCTTTTTAATTATGGAGTAAATATTTGTTTTTATAATACATATATTTAGCTTTCTTTTGTTGAACAGTAAAGTTATATAAAATTTATATTGTATCCACAATTATCATTAATGAATTTCTCTTCTTTGAAGCTATCGATATCTTTTTGGTAAAATGCAGTTTGATTGGGCTAGAAAACGATGTTGGAATCCTAACTGACTTGTTTTAAGAATGAACGAGTTTGCATTCAAGAAATGTTTCAAAAAGCAAAAAAAAAAAAAAGTGATAGTATAAGGGCACAGCATTGGATAGTTGGTTGGTTGGGTTTTATGGCGCAAGGTCCAAAAAGGACAAGCTGCGCTGACTCCGCACTGGAATTGCCTGTGTATAGTACAACGGACTAACCAAATAAGGCTTTTTCTTAAATAGGAATTTTGAGGTATATGGTCTCTTATTAAAGTGCAAAAGAATGATGTTTTTGTGACTTGCATGCGAAAGTTGATTTTAATGGAGGTTTTCTTTTTCCTTTGTACTTTTTGTCTACCATTTCAATAGTTCCCAAGTTTATTTTAAAAATACTGCAATAAATTATATATCAATATTCTTTCTCCGTAAAATACAGAATTATTTTCCTATGGTCATTTTATTATCGGATCTGATAGCAATGGTTCCTGTTTATTATATTTGTTTCATAGCCAGTCAAATTCTTTTTGCCATTGCTTGAGTTTGCATTCATAGGCAAGCTGTCTGTAATCTCTGATATAACCCTGTCTCAAAAAGTCAAGTTTGGCTTGTGGTAGTAGTCTTGTAACGATTGGAAAACCATGTTCCATCTATTATGATTGCGGAGAATCCACATTATTTTATTTGTGACTCAACTTCTCCAATATACTCGCTGCTTTTCCAAGAAGAAATAGTTGACAACGGTGAATTTAAATTGTTGTTTTATTTTTTGTAAATTGACAAAGAATTTAAACTACTATTGCGTTTAAAATGGCGTCATAATTGTCCTGATAAAGTTCCAGCCTTAGTTTGTTCTTTAGTCTCATATCTGTAAAACATAGTAACATAATCATTTCAATGAATTTCTAATTGTCTGATGACATTTAGACCTCCATTATTTCGCAATTTGCATCTCTTTTTATTTAATTTCTTTAAACACTTTATTATGAGGGCAAATTTTTAATTCTTCATACTGCAGAATGTGAAAGGAATTTAATAAGCTGTACTCCAGATGAACAAAAAAAATGAAAAAATTTCTTTGAGAAATCAGCAGAATTTTTTGGAAGCATAAGCAGTAATTTATGTATCTATTTAATGTGTGTAACATTAAGAAATTTTACAAATTTCTTACAGAATATTCCAGAAGTAATTATTAGTATAATCACTTATTGGTATTATTATCTTATTTTGGTTGATAATTTCTTAAAGTGGATAATGGTAAAATAATGTACACTGGTGTGCAAAACTTAAGCAACAGGTGGTTTTTCTGCCATAACTCCGCAAGGAATCATCTGAGGGACATGAAATTCAGACATGAGACATGCCATTTTGTTCTTAAGGAATGAAGAAAGCGTAGCTGAACAAAACAAATAATGCAGTGCATACAGATGGAATCAAACAAAAATAGGCTTTATTGAACTCACAGTATCCCTGCACAAGATCATCTGTCTAAGAGGAACAATAGCATACAGATGTTCCTTACTATAGAATATGCCTTCCTCTTACTGCAACGGTTGCTTCGCACCGTCTCTTCATATTCAGCACCAGATTGTCCAGCAGTTCTTGTGGTAGGAGTACCCATTCCTCAATCAGCCTCTGTTTCAGTTGTTGCGTGTTCCCCGGGGGATGCAATCGCAATGCGTCTCCCCAAAGTATCCCACGCATGTTTTATGGGATTTAAATCAGGGTAGTACGTTGGCCAATCCAATCGGGTGATGTCTTCACTTGCCAGTAGCTACTGAATAGCATGAGTCCGATGTGGCCATGCATTGACTTCCATAAAAAGGAAATCTGTTCCAATGGCACCTCGGAACAGAAGCACACGGGGAAGGTTTACTTTCTGACAATAGGTTACAGAACCCCTGTCGAAAACATGGAGCTCAGTCCACCCGTTCAGCATAATGCCTCCCCAGGCGAGAACTCCAGAACCCCCATTACGGTCTCTTTCCATTATGTTGTTGGGATGAAACTTGTCCCAAAATCTCTCCAAAATGTATACAATTATTTTTGTGTTTTAAACTTTTTAACGTTGAGCTTGGGTTTTGCATCTTTAAAATTTAATTATTGGCACAGTTTGTCCTTTTTGGACCTTGCGTCATAAAACCCAATCAGTCAATCAATCCAAACTCTCTCCAAATCAATCAATTGAGAATCACTTGTGTCACTGAAACGACTCTCATCTGTGAAGAGGACGCGACTTTATTCATCTGACGTGAAGTTTTTGTGCTCTTTGCACCACTCTAAACAGTGGCGATAGCGAGCTTTCAACGGAATGCAGAGTTCGGGACGGCAGGAAAATAGGCTACCTTTGTGAAGGCATCTGGCCACAGTAAACCGCGACACTTGTCACCCCGTTGTTGTGCACAGTTGCTGAGGAATGGCGCTTGCTAACTTGTTTCGTGATTTTTTCGCCTGCAGGACGATATAGGGGCCATCCACTGCAGTTGTTTTTCTAGGGTGGCCCCCACCAACGTTTTGAACAGCTGTACCTATGGTTCTAAAGACTTTTGAAGTCCGCGAAACGATATTTTTGTTGATCCCCAACTCTTCACCTACACTGGTCACCTTACACCCCTCCTCCAGTTTTCCAATCACTTTTCTACGTGTGAAGTCATCCAGATGATTTCTTCTAGCCATATTTCACGAACACACTCACTTCCACTTGATAGAAAGTCTTTAATTGCTCCTCCGTCCTTCCTTTTATTGTAGGCTTGAACTGCGCTCGCCGAGCACACGCGTTTTGAATACGCTCAGTCACCTCTGATGTTTTGCCACTGATATTTGCTTACTCATGACCTTTCTACTGAATTACTTTTCATTGCACTGATCGCAAGAACTTCTTTTATGCAATTTCAAGGCTATTAGCTTAAAATTTACACTGTTGCTTAAGTTTTGCACACCAGTGTAGTTTTTAAAGTCATATTAACATAATATTCACAATTGTTTAAATTTTGCTAGGTTTTTGTTTCAAATACCCATTGAAATTAATTCCCCATTTTGAATTTAATTCCCCATTTTGAATTTAATTCCCCATTTTGACTCATCTATCACTTCAATCTTTTTCATATTCAACTTACATACTGTATCTTGGCTATTTTCATACTGTTGATATTCAAGGATTTTCTTAGTAATAATTCTTCATATAAAAGTTATTTTGAGAATAATTTCAGGACTACATTGTAATTTTATATGTGAAAGATATATTTTATTAACCATTTTTATATCTGATTGTAGATCATCTTAACGTAAATTAATATTATTTCTGCATATATATATATATATATATATATATATATATATATATATATATATATATATATATATATATATATTAATAACTTTTGAAGAAAATAACATTTATTCATATAAATATCAATATTTACACATCAGAGAAAAAAACTGAAGGACATTAATTGCTCAAAATATTCACAACAAGTGCTGAAACTGCTACTGATTTACCGTTACCCTGTGGGCACCTGTGAACCGAGTCACAAAGGCGAGTAGCGTCATTCCCATTTTACAACGCCACAAGCCCCCGTTTATAAGGTGCGTCACAGGCAATCATTATCTCAGAAGAACGTACAATGAAACAAAGAGAGGAAAAGGAAAGAGCCTCCATCCCGAAATGGGATTCGATTCTGGGACAAAACAGCCTAAGATTCAGGAACGCTAACCATTCAGGCTTCCGATTGTTTTCCGGTTTTCGATAATTCTCTGTAAAATTGACGAGTAAAGTGCCTTCATAAAATGTTGTCTAGTTGTTATAGACAATAGAACTTCAGAAAGCAATTATATTCATATGCAATTGTGTAGGGATTATCATAAATTTCTACGATTATCATATTAGCAAGCCTAGGTATTCATATGCTAAATGTAGAGGATTTCTAGCCCATTAAAAATGTTTTTCGTTTCTGGCTTTCAATGTACGCCTCAGTAATAAGTCAAGAAGTCGAGGTAATATTCAGACATCATTGTTTAGCAAAGAAATACTGACCAAAACATCATCACAATACAAACCATATCAGATAATTCTTCTGAAAAATAATTTTACGATTCTAACAAAGAATAAGTTTACCATAGAAAAATTTTACTCGCTGCTCTAAATGAAATGATTGTGGAGTTTGGTACAGCCATTGAATTATAAATATACATCACTAGAGAAAAATACTTGATCAAGTGGGAAAATTCTAATCAATTCATATACTCTCTTGATGCAGAGTAGTTTTTCAATAGCCTCTTCTGCAAGAAGTTATACTATATAAAATTTAGGTAAGACCATTTCAAAACCATGGTTGACTATTTTGTACGCTATAACTGTACTAACTTCAATCCAAGAATAAATGTTGAGCCAAGTTTCAAGAGACGATGCTGGTAATTCATTCTGTATTATTGTTTTGGCATCTGTGACGCCTTCTAGTGACTTTGATGTCTTCCAGTTGGTCTTCGCACTCCCTTTATAATCAGCCACTAAACATGTTTTAAACTTAACAATTAATACATTTAATATGCTTCAAGATATCTTTGGTCCACTTAATCCATTTTTAACAAATTTACAAATTTCTTAGGATAAAAATGAAACGGTTTGATTAAGCAACAAGCTATATATTGTGTATTGATACATTCTGACGTAAGTTTTTTAGAAGGTATTTTTTAAACTAACTACTAATTAAGAAGATTTAAATATCATTCCTTCATATTCAATTGTAATTTTACTTACATTGAGCCACTTGTTTTAAATTGTTTTCCCTATACATTGTAAAATCTCTGATAGCCTATCTGCTGAATTATATGGATTACAATAAAATTTCGAAAGTTGTGTTTACGGAAGATTTAAGTGTTAACTTTTATGACTAAGCCGCCAAAAAGATTTTAGTGAAATATTTCTTTTGATACGATAGAAAAAAAGAACAAATATCTTTTGTGATTCATGTAGAAATCAAAAGATAAAATACTTCTGATATTCCCTTTTGTCTGTTTTATGAATAAATTTGAAATTTAGAGCAGTTGAATTGAAAGCTCTAAATTCCTGATGGGAATTTTTCTTTCATCCTCTTTGAGTTATGTGAATGGCTTAGAACTTCTCTCCTTCTTGACTTGATTAGGAACCTCAATATTTCTAAGTTTTCAACAATTTAATTTTATTAAATTTTTTCATCCTTCAATATATATTAGAAAATTATTAATTTTCTACAAATCAAGCTTGTAAGAACAATTTATACATCAATTTTGGAAATGTAAAAAAAAAAGAATGTATGTATTAAAATTTATTTAATATTCATATTTAACTTGCAGAATCCAACAAAATGATACTTAATTTTTCATTTAAATCAATTGAATTTCCTACAAGTCAGAATCAAGTGTTTTACATAATACAATTATTGGAATTTTTGTTATTTTAGTATTTGTTTATTAAAAGGTAAAAATTTACTGTACGGTCACTCTTGGCAATTTTTCAAAATATTGCCAAGCATCTCGCCAACCTAACCAATCTGGACAAACAAGGTCTGAAAATAAACAGAATATTCCATTTTTCATTGGTCGGTTCACGTTTTATCAGAACCCCCCATTTTTCATTGTTCGGAATCCCTCAACTGTGATTGGTCAAAATTGGTTGCAAGAAAATGTCATTTATCGCCAACTTTGGAAAATCACGCCAAGAGTGACCGTACAGTAAATCTAACCCTTATTAAAATGTTAAATCAAACGATATGCCATTTTTTGTAAACCAGTTGAAAAGCTTAAAATATTAAAAATTTTATTAAATTACAATACATGACCACGATATTTTGCAAATTGTGATTCTTAAGACTTTTCAATCATTAATTATTAATACTAAATTAAGAACTTATCCTATTTAAATTACAAAGTATATTTTCACGGAATGTCCTCAAACTATTTATATGGAAGTTTTTAAATTAGTTTAAATAACTTAGTAATAATATTTAAATATTTTGATATGTTTTTTAAATATATAAGTAAGGCGTTTTTTTTAAAAAAGTTATATCTAAATGATTAATAAGTGTGTTAGCATTATAATTTTCCTTAAATTTTCTAAGGTCTATATGTATTTTTTTATCATTTACATCACATAATTCTCTTAGGAATATAAACAAGGTACTTAATTCCTAATTTTGTATAGGAGTTTCTTCTTACTTTAAAAAGCAAATTTTATCTTTGATATTTGAAACTGTCTAAAAAAGGAATTTTAAAGTATTCTGTTTATTACTGAATGTTTTTAAAACACAAAGAGCCTGGTTAAAAATTTTAAGAATAATGTATTTTTTTATTTAAAATTAGGTTTAACTATTAATTAATGTATCTAAAACAAATTCTCTAGGTACCCTCAAAAGCGTTTAAAAATTTATTAGTTTTATCATTTGTCATTCAATTTGTAAAACCTGAAGCTATAGTTTTGTTATAATTAAAACGAAAAAAAGTTTATATTTAGTCTTTCATTAAAATTAGTTTTATTATAAGCTTAAATTGAAATTTCCAAGAAAATATTAAAACATTGATTTTACCCTTATGAGTTTCTTCAACAGTAAGGAAATAATAAAATATTTAAAAGTAAAACTTCTTCAGAGTTAAATCTTTTTTATAAAATTATGCTTTGTTTTCTCTTATTGCAACGATTAATATCTCTACTTGCTTTCCTTAAGATACAAAATTTGTAAAATAAATTTTTCAGAAAAATGTGACATTGATTTTCATGAAATTAGATAAAATCTAGTTTATAATATACTTTCTTTTATTTTTCGATTTTAACTTTATATTTTGTAGTTATATTATCAGTAAATTATTTTATTTTTGTAAATCGATATGATTTCTTTATAAATTTTCTTTACAACTTGAAAAAATATTTAACTATTGTTCAGTAGCTTATTATTTGAATTAGAAAATAGTTTATCGTCATTCATTTGTTTTTTAAATGAATATTAACCGTAAATTCAGTAAAAAAAGAATTTTAACCATTAGTTTACTTAAAATAATAACAGTAAACTGTTTATGTGTGCGTGTGTGTTTTTAATAAAATTTTAAAGGAATTGCATTTACATGTTAGTATTATATTTTTACTATGATGTTTGAGAAATTACATTTTTCATAATTGACAAAACTAAAATATATTTCGTGCAGCATTTTTATAAAGATATTATACTTATGAAAGTATGTTCTTTAGTATGTGCTTAAATGAACAACACGAACAATAGCCGAAGAAAAAATAAGATAGAATAATATCATCAAAAATTTAATGTCGATTTCATTGCACAGACACAACGACAATTATATTTAACTTACCTTACGACTCGAACGCGCAACATTCCGATAATCTGTGCACAACATTCCAACTGCCTGCCTTTAACACTAGGCAACCACGGCAACAGCTTAATTGCAATAAATATTTTTATAGGCAAAATATAAATAAAGTCTATTGAAAATATGCATTATTTAATTCGTAATTATTTGTTAAAAGAAAAATATATAAAATTGTACTTGATGAATAATACATTTTTATACTTGATTCAACACTAAAATATTTTTTATTGTTTAACATTAAACCCTACTGCATATGAATCTAAATCCTAAATTTTATCAAATGTATGTATTTAATTGCTTTTGTAGTTCTAACCATGAGGTACCTTAATTTCAACACACACAGTCGAGATGTGCTATAATGGAATATTATTTCTTAAATGAATCTATGAAATTTAAAATTCTGATATTAAAAGTGTATATTGTTGATCATTATTACCTGAGATTTCTCAGTCTTTGAATAATGCCTTAAAATATTTTAAAGTGTGTGTTAAATCAAGGTAGTATAAAATAGCTCTCCTTATATAATTATAGAAAAATATAAAGTAATTGGAAACAAAGTAATTCTTTTTCCATTAAATTCAAACTTGTAAGGTAAAATGTCATATATTTTATAATTAATTTTTCTAATATGCTTATAAAGAACATAATCTGTTATTTTTACCACTTTTTAAGATGAACATTTCTTAAAAAGTTTGTACAGAAATGTCAGCTGAAAAAATTGATGTGAAAGTATAAATATTACATATGCAGACATGTATAAAATATTTACTCAATCAAACGTAACTTTATAAAATGTTCTTAGCCTCTTAGTTTTAATAATTTAAAACATTATGAATACATTTGAACAAAGATTAATTCAAATAAATTATATACCAAATAAAAGTTTTCATATTAATTTTTTTTTATTTTATGAAATCACATTATGAAGTTGCAAAAGAAATAAAATGTGTTCTCAAAATAATGTAATATTTTATCACTCTCAGAAGGTATATTTAATATGATGAAGTAGTGTTATATAGTTATTTAAGATTTAATGCTATCGATCATTTTATCTACTCCAGTTTTTATATTTTGGTGTTCTTTCATCTACACTCAAAGCACTAAAGTTGGATGGCTCTTATAAGTAGCTTAAACAAAGTTTCTAAGATGTTACTTAACAGTTTTTTTTCGAGGAAATAATTTAATTAGAACTAGATACAATGAAATAAAACCTTATGTTACCTAATTTAAGTAAGTCTTGATAGTTAAAATGTCTTCCATTTTAAAACGAAAATGTAATTTAATTTATTTCTTCTTTTTTGCATATAAATTAAATTTCACATGTAACTTTTTTCAAGCAAAATAAAAATAAAATTATTTTTTTAGCTGAATTTAATGTCTTTTATATCCAAAATTTGTTTTATTTTTCATGTTTTTTAATTAATCTTTAAAATACGAAATCAATATTTAGAAACAGGGATAATGTTTTAAATTTTAAAATAGGCATTTAAAATATTATAGAAATACAGTGTACTATATTTCCTTTAAGGTTCTGTTAAAAAATATATTAAATTAAAAAATTTTATTAAAGGTGTGAGTTAATTTTGAAAACAAGCAGGATTGTATAAATTTATAAAATAAACATCTCAGGGTTCTTTGTAGCTTAGTTGTACGATAATAATATTCGAAATAGAAAACATCGTTTTCAAATCAGCTGCTCTTGGATAATGGACCATAGGTAATGATCTTCTGCTTTTTGTATATACATTCGTTAGGATGAATTCGGAAAGTTTTTTGATCACGTCTTTCTTGTGGCATACGTGAATCCTTTTCACTTTCTACTAAAAGATCTTCAGGATTGCAAGACTTGGTATCGTATCATTCATGTCATTTTTTGACATTTTGTGGATAATATTATATTATTTCCTGATTACAGAAAAGATAACATTTTTTGTAGTTTATTGATAAATATTCTCTGATAGATGGACACTTAATTTTTATTAAATAATGAATTGCAAAATTCAGTATCGAGCTTTTAATTTATCATGAAAACATAAATGTTCAAAGCTAAATATTTTAGTCATTCATATTCTTAATTAACCATCTTTGTGACCACTTTGAAGTCTTAATATATTTACTAAGTTCACAAAAGTATTGTGAAATGCAACAATATTTGGTTAAAGGCTATAATTGAATACTAGTAAAGTCAATCTCTTAAAGTAAACATGCTCAAATTGATTTTATTTTCTTAAAATGTTGTTTACAATAATTAGAAAAAAATTTACAAATATTAGAAAAATAAGAAACAATCAAATAGACAAAAAATATGAAATGAATGTATATTTCTTCTGTTAATTTCCATTTTGAAACGGTTAGTTTAATTTGTTTTTATAATCTTTATCTTAGGAAAAAAATATGCTGAGATAAATGTTATTGATAAGAGTTATTGATGATAATGAAAGGTAAATATGTATGATAAAATATCTTATCATCTTTTAAATAAATATCTAAAATATGCCTTGATACATCATTACCCCTCATTACTTCGCAGTTTCTAATTCACAGCTGTGTAATTTATATTCAATACAATTTATGCCTGTATTGGACAATTTATATGCAAATATCACAATATATCCAGTTGATAAAACTCAATTCAAGATGATTTTACTATGTGATAGAAATAATATTTTTATCTCATTGTACCCTGAAGAGAATATTAGAGAATTAGTTTATTCACCTTAACAGAAAAAATTTCACACAATTTTTTATGCTCAAATTTACTCAATAATTTATTTGCTTATTGTCGTTAAAACATGTCTATTACCCAACTACTCATAGAAACTAATTCATATCAAAGTCTCTAATTCAAGTCTTACACATAGTGTCAAATTCACATCCCCAAACATCATATATGTCAATTAACCTTGACAGATTCCGATACTTATAGTGATTCACGTATGTATTAAAATCACTTTTTTTCGTCTCTTTACTCCCTGCTGAAAATATCACTCTATTAATATGCTTATTAACATTAATCAAAATATCATGCACATATTATTCTTTTCGAACCAGAACTTTGTAAAAAATATTCTTTATTTTCGTTAAAGATCAAGAAATTAAAGTCTAATATGTCATTTAATTATTATTAAAATGTTCAAATATAAGTTACTAATATGGTCTTGTATCTAATAATTCCAATATTTTTTTTTCTTTCTTTTGTCGTTCATCATATAAAATATACTATTTTAGTATTGAAATATACAAAAATGTAAAGTAAAAAAAAATTGGGAGAGATATTCTTTTTGAGAGTTTGAAGAATTCTTATTCTACTGCCTATTTTATGACTACTTGAGTATTCTGAAGGAAAAGTAACATAGGAAAAGAAGAAAAAAACTGTAGAAGGATTCTTCTTCTCCTTCATTTTTTTTTTTTGTTTTTGTTTAAGAAAATTTACATTAGAAATTCCGTCACATTTGCAAATACTAATAAAAATCAGATAATTTTTATTAAACATATTACATTATTAATTTATTTTCAAATTATATTTCTCAAACTTTTAAAGCCTGTATTTTATGACACAGAATTTTTAAATAAACATTTAAAATATGTGATATTAGTTGTAAACTGATAATTTTTATTGAATCGTTTTGAAATTGATATTATGAAACTTAACCTTTTGATATTAATAATAAATTTTAAATTGTTTTCCTGTAGAGTGATATGAATGTTTTATATAAGTGTACAAGTATTTGTTATAAACTCTTTGTAATACTTAAATTGAATGCTTATATTTTAAAAAATGCGATTCAATAAAAAGGACCCATTGTTTATTTTCTCAGTGAATTAGTTTCAAACTCATTATATATTCATTTAAAACAAAGTAATTGTAACTAAACAAAGTAGTTGGTTTTCTTTACATTGTAACAAAACAAAGTAAAGAAAACCAAATAATTTTATTATTTAATAAACGTTAAATTTATTTTATTTAAAAGCAATTAGTTATTGTTAATGTTTGCAATGATTATAGTTTATACTTCAATTTTGTGTAATTTTACTTTTATACCTTATATTTGTGTATCAATGCTAACTGAAACCAAACTGTACTTGTAAAAGAAACTTGTTGTTTTGAGTGCCATGTTGAGCCTGTACTGATGCGATCGATGTTGCACGTTCAATAAAATATCCGTTAGGTGCTGAAGACTGTTGAATTATTTTGAACATCACACAACCTAATAACTTATAGATGACTTCAACTGAATACGAAAAAATTACACATCTAACAGTACAAATATTTTAAATTTTAATTCAGCAAACGAAATGAAAAAAAAATAATTATATTTGATTAAGAAAGATAAATATTTTTATCTAAAAGAATTAATAAATAGAAAAATTTGCATATAATCAATAGAGTCCTTGTAGTAATCTATCTGTAATGCACAAAACAGAATCAAATAATTTTATGGCTTATGTGTCAAAAAATTACAAATTAAAATTCTATGGTGACAAAAATGTCTTTGCTTTGAAAATTTGTTACTTATTGCAAAACAAAAGAGAATTTGACAATAGTTTGCAGCATTACACAGGGTTCCTTTTATATTTTCCTTAATGAATTATAGATTTTTGTCTGAGATACTTGACAATAATCAGTCAATAATTAGTTCTTGTTCATTTTTGTTCATATTCTCAGATGCTGACTACATCTAGATATTAACTTTACTCTTGTCAGGAAAACCTACACAAAATATTTAATTTTATGAATTATTTAAAGGTTAATTACTTTCATAATATCTACTTATGTATCTAAAATAGTTTTGAAAGAATCATCGGATCGACAATTAGCTTAGAAACAAAATAGATCGTCGTTCTACGAATATGCTATGCAGGGCAAACCATCTATAGCTAATTCGAGCTTTATTCCAAAGGTTGATATTGGATACTTTTAAATATATAGTATGATTTGCTTTCATATATCAATTATAGAGATTATAACTCATTTAAGAACATGTGATTAAAGTTTTAAAAGTTTTTTGTATTTCAACCTTACCCGTATTTGAAGGCTTACCTGAAAAATCCACTAACGCAAAGTGCAAGTAATGTTTTAAAGTTCCTCCTTTTGACATTTGAGATGTTTTGATATATACTATGATGCGTTAATTTAAGCTACATTATACCAACAGTCTGATACATTCAATGTCACTTGCATTTTACTAATCTCCATTCATAGACTGTTAAAAGCGTTACTATATTTCATCATAAAATCACTGGTATTCCCGTTAACTCGTAGTTCGCTTTAAGGTACTGCACAAAGAGGCAACGCTTCTTACATGTATTTATAAGTAAATTTATGCGCTAATAATTCTTGGAATATAGAAAAAGCTTTATTTTTTAACACTTTTTGTTGTTTAATATATAACCCATTATTTAGATTGATTTTATACTTATATCATTAAAGTATATATTATGCAACACGTAACAATTAAATTATTTTATAAAATTGTTTATAATAAAAGCATAATATTAGTCAATTTTATAAAATAATTTAATAATTTCGTATATTGTTGTGCTTCATATGTATATATATATATATATATGTATTTCTATGAATTCTAGTAAAATTGATAATTAATGTTCTATATTTCAACCTCATTGTATAACCAATATGTAAATAAAATATTGAAAATATCCTTAAATCAATAATTTCTAAGAAATGCAAATGTAAGTCAATTACAGTCTAAAAGTTTTATTTGTCCTATGATAAAGAGATGTAAAAAGTATAGATTAGGACTCAATTTATATAAAAAAAAAATCTTTTGAAGTTCTTTTTCTACGTTTTGCGAATAAATCTGCACTTATAAGAAATGCGATAAAATACCAAATACTAAGCGAATTTTTCCTATCCTTTTTGTATTATGTAAAACTGTTTAGAGCCTTGAAGTTTCGTTCTTTTGAAATGATGCGTTCCTTATTGAAAAAAATATTTTAATATTTACACTTTTTTTCTCGAATTTTATTAAAATAAATGTTTTTTCTCTTTTATCACATATTGAAAAATGTGTAACAGATTAAATGTCTAATGGCAGGGCAAACCTTTAAACATGCTGTTGTACATTATTTCTTGAAATGAAGATTGCATCTCATATTTTACTAAACACTCCTTATAATGCATAAAATTTTCAAAAAAAAAAAAAAATACTAAATTGTTGTATTCATAAAATTTCTTTTTCAAAAATGGAATTATCTCTTTTTATTCACCCAATAGTTATTTCATACAATAGCCTCAGCAAATTAATTACATTTATTAAAAATAAAAATAAAAATATGTTAAGGCTTTTATTTCCTTTAATTTCGTAACTGTAAATAGAATTACTTGCCAATAGCAGAAACATTATTATATTAGACTAGTATTTTTATTATTTTTATTTTACATATTGCACAATTTGAATATAATAAAGAAATATAAGTTTTCGAGAAAATCAAAAAATATTGCAGCCAAATAATTACAATTGAATATTTTTAGTACATAAACATAGTTAATATCAAATTATTCATGAAAACCTCCACATTTTTATTTCATTCAAAAGTTTGAAAATATGCAATTTAAATGATTTTTTTTAAATATGACTAGATTTTAAAATGTTGTTGACAATAAATATTTATAACTGAAATTTGAATAATTTATTTGACTTGACCGTAAGTTGACAACATTTATTATGCGTATGAGAGAGTTAAATAAGACTTTAAATAATTTAGATTTATAAACTGTAAATATGACAACCTATTATTCAATATTTTATAATCAATAATATTAACATTTTATTTAAATGTTGTTTTATTTGCTTACAAACGGCACACATGGAGATATAAAATATAAATATCTAATGAAATTTAATTGTACAAAACAGGGTTAATATCTTTTAAATAACATTCACATATCATTACGAAATTAGTAAGAATGCATAAAAATTTCATGACTCTTAAAATTAAATATAAAATTTTTTGACTTAAATTAACTTCTCATATTACATTTATAATTCCTTATAAACATAAAATTTATATATAAATGAAATCTTTCTTTTTTTATAATTGACAGAATCTTTTTCTAGGATTGAATCGAAAACAGCAACACTGAATAGAATTAAACTCATATGAGAATATCACTTAGTTCTAACATAAACTAAAAACTAATTTTATCTAAAAATATATAGCCTTCTTTGTAACTTAAAAATTAAAGTTGATTTATGCATATTGTGTAAAAGAGCTTATGCTGCAATGTAAATAATTAAAAAGATGTCTCATAGTGTTCTTAATCAAAGTCAAAAAATAAATATATGGTTATTTTTTCCTTTTTTTTAAGTTTGTCGTCTATGATTTACTGCTATGAAAAAAGATAAACTATTTTCTACAACCAATCACATACACTTTCCACGTTCCAATACTGTGCTTTTTAAATAATACGTTTGCTTTTTATTTATTATTGTTATATTATTTTTATTAGAATCCAATTGTTTTTCTAGAGATTCTGTGGTTTTTGCCCCTCATTAAAATATAATTATATTTATTACGTTTTGAGCATAAGATTTTCATAAATAGAAATTAATTGTCAATTGGTTTATTTATAATTTCTTTAGGTTTAGTATTAGTGGTCATTAGATTCCAATTATGTAAAGAAGAGAATCTGCTATCCACCAAAATTGCAACACTAAGAAAGACTAGAGATATGACAATAAAATTTATTTTGTATATATCATGTTGACCAAGTATCAAATGCTTAAACTTATAGACTTCTGTGAGGTATGGTTACTTCTAAAATAATTAGCCAGAGTAGCTGTAATTTTATGAGATAACCACTGCCACAGGCTTCCACATTTATTCAAAGAGTCATTGGAAATGTTATTGGGATACATCAGACAAAGAAGCTTCCACATGTTACCAAAGTTGATCTGGTGTGGTAGCTGTAGATATAATCTGGATCAATTGTTGAGCAACCATGGATCACATGTTTTTCATCAGCGAAAGATCTGGTGAGAGAACTAGCCAGGTAAGCTATTCAATTTGGAGATTGACGAGGAATCCTTGGAAAATGCATGCCATGTTTGGTCGCACATTATCCTGTTAAAATATGGCTGTGGGCAATCCATGGAGGTAAGGAAGTAAACTGGCTTCAACACCTCGGAGATGTAGCAATGGCTGTTTAAAGTACCATCAATGCGTACTAGAGGAGTGCGAGAGTGATATCCAATACGGCCCCATGCTATAATACCCAGTGCTGGACCTGTGTTGCAGCACATAACACAGCTGTTCAGCATTCTTTAAACACGGTGTCTCCAGAACAGAATGCAACCATTCTGATATAGCAGACAGATGCGTGAGTCGTCAGTACAGACAATTTTATTTCATTCTGCCGTCCACATCCTCCTTTTATAGCACTATTGGTGGCAGGAATGCCTGTGATTCTGCGTCAAGGGTAGATGAAGAAATGGAAGTCTTGCGGAAGACCACTTTGCTGTAAACTGCATCGAATGGTACTCGCAGACCCTAGATGATGCGTTACAGGCTGAATGTGCTGTACTATGGTTCCTGATGTGGTTCAGCGATCTGTCACTGTAATGCGCACTATTTGGTAGTAATCAAGTGAGGTGGTGCATTGAGATGGATGTGATCACACGCGTCGGACCGTCGTATCCTCCTGCATTTAAAAATCATATATCCACATTACAGTTGTTTGGTTTCGTCCAACACGACTACCCATTTCCCTGAAAGATAATCCACAATCTCGGTAGGCCACTATCGTTCTTCTGTCGAATCCAGATATTTGATCAAAAAATGATTGATCGTTTAGGTATAATTGATCGTTTTTTTAAAACCACAAGAAAAACACAATTGCCTAACTTGAAATCGTCGAAATCTCCAACCCTTTAAATATCTCCACGTGTGAGGTGCGTCTGTAATGAAAGTCTAATTATTTACATATCTCACTTCCACGAATGCATGTTGTAAATTATATGTTATTTACATGCTTCCTTCGGTGTGTTGCATTTACAGTGGCCAGCAGTGTATTTGTAGTACTTAAATCATAAAATACATAAGATTTTTTATGTCCAAAAGATGTTATAATTTTAAATTGAAGAATATTATAAAACTTTTGTTAAAAATAAAAGAAGTTAGTATATATAAAATAAATTTTATTATGATAATAAGATTTAATGCATACTAACGTCTTAATTTCTTACTCTCCCATTCAAAGCTTTTATACATCAATTTTTCTGATTTTGTACGAATTTTCTTTATTGCAGATACATTCATCATGTTTTATACTATCGAATAATTAAATTAATTTTTAAATGAGCATTTTTCAAATATCTTACGTGCAGTTAGCTTGCAATTTATATTTTATTTTTTGATCTGATTAATTATTCATATTCATTGCTTATAAAATTTCAAAACAATGTGACATATTGTGTTTTCTACTGTTTAAAATATAGATAATTTAATTTTGAAGTTTATGTTTATTTCATTTTTGTAAGTTAAAGCAATACAACATGCATACTTTGAACATCACTGATTAAAATTTTAGAAAACGCTTTTGATAAAACTTTTATTCTCTGTAAAATTTTATCATTTTATACATATCATTTATAGCATCGTAAACCATTTCAGAGAATTAAATTTCATTTATAGCATAAGGGGGCTGATATGCATTTCGTTTCTCATTTTTTTAGTATAAAACGTTAGTATTAATATTTATTTGAAATACCTTTTGTAAATAAAATTTAGTATAGATTGAAAATGTATATGTATGATCAATAGCTTTATTAGGTGGACATAACTATGTAAAAGTTTTTAATATGAAATATAGATAGAGATAGAAAATTATAAATTAGATAATTTTATTTTATAATAATTTATTTTCAAAAAAATTGAATATTAGAATTAATATTAATGGAATATTGAATTAATATTAAATTATTATAAAATGTTTTTAAAAATAAATAAAATATTTTCGATTATCGTGAGAAATTAAAACACTTATTATATATATAAACGTCACATCCCGAGTTGTCACGCTGTTGAAATTTCTTTTTTTATGTAGCATTTATTTTAAGCTGATAAAATCATATGCTTCAATGACGAACTAAATATAAGTAATAACTTTTTTTAATGAATTTCATTTTTACCATAACATATTGTATTTCTCTTTTTTTAATAATAGATTATAAAATATCTTAATTTAAATCCTGGCTGGAAAATAAAATTCATGAAATATTGTTTGACTTATTTAATATCTGTTAACTTCAATATTCTAGAAATAAATAGTAACTACTAGAAGACTTTATAAAATTTACAAAGTAACTAGCAGGATATTTCTGTCGATAGTAACAAGACTTTTTGTTATGAATTACTAATATTAAAATATCAGTAGCAGTAACATTTTTTTTTAAAAAAAAACTTTCTTTATAGAATATTTTTTGCACAACTTTTAAAATCTATTTGATTAATGATATTCTGCAAAAAAGCAAAAAGAAAACTTGCTTTACAGACAATTTGTAAAGAGACGCTATAAATTATCTTTAAGACTAATGGAGCTTCAAGATTTTCGAACTTTTAATGCGATGTTTTTTTTTTTTTTTTTTTTTTTTTTTTTTAACTTTGATGTTAGAAAGCCTATGATTGGTGACATTGTTGCATGTCTGAAATGTTCCTTTTGAAATATTTTGCCTATAAGTGATTTATTAGATATAATAAAACAGTTTTCATTAAAATTATTTGAATTTTATGTAAATAAACAAGTCCAGTAATCTTTGTTTTTAAAATTTAGTCTTAAATAGCATTTTATTCAAAGATTATTTTAATAGCGGTTGCTTAGTAACTAATTTTACTATTAATAAGAATAAACTTTATACCATACAGTTTTTTAATTAATCCAAATAATCTTAAACTTCATAAAATCTATCAGTTATTTGAAAAATGTAAAAATAATCTCATTGTAATACCAAATATGTATTATTCCAATGTAAATGTGACAGCAAAGACTTATAAAGTTCACAGTTATATTTCTAATATTTATAACATGTTGTTTGCTTTTATACATGCTTTTTAACGTTATTTTTGGAATAAGTATGTTACATTTTAGAGCTAATCACAAATTTTTCAAGATTATTTTCGACATTGTACATCATTTATTTTACATCTCAACCCTTCATTTTCACCTAATATTATTGATCTCTCTCAATTAATATTAATTATTGATCACTCTGAAAATGGATGATGAATATTTATGCCATTCGTAATAAAACATATAAGGGTGAATATTTTGAGTTTCCTGTTTCCGGAACGCACTCATAAATAAATGCTCTTATCGTTTCTCATAACATTTACATTTTATTAGTTTCTAAAGAGAAGCAAGATTAATTGGAAACTGAGTAAATTTTAAGCGATTTAATCTAATTTAATTTCCTAGAATTCATATGTTTTGTTATTAATCAAAATATTTCACAGTTTTGTTTGTATTTTAAATTAACTCGTCCTTTCATTATTTTAGATAGATTTAAAATATATTCAATTCTGCTGTGTAGTAAAAAGAAAAGTATTAATGTTAATAAATCTATAATGTTTACAGTTTTTTGAAGATGGTTTTATAGATTTAATAAATTTTACATAAAACACAGAATATTTTATTTAATAGCTCAATTTTGATATGTAAAATTTAAAATTAAATAAATTGGTATCTTTTTCTCGAATTTGCATATTCATATAATAATAAATAATAAAAATTAATAGTTATATTATTTTTTATATTAAAATTAATCAAACTAACTCTTTGAATTAAAAATGAATTATATAATTTAGAAAAACACCTTGAGTGAAAATTTTAGTTTCAATGAAAATGTATATTTTGATAATGCTTCAAGATTTAATAGATCATTTCTTCAAAAAATCTGAGAGCTTGGAACATTAATTTTTAATGGCGAATGTATCTCATAGTGAAAAAATATATTTGAAATTTATTAATTGTAGACAAAATACTCCCATTCTGCATAGTTAGAGGTACTATCATTGAAATAATAAGTTCAACAATATTAAATCATAATATTGAAAAACTATTATTAAATTATATATAAACTTTATCATAAATTATAGAAAATATTAATAAAATCAAGAATCATTTCATAGTTTCAATTACTAAAAATAAGTGTAGATAGAAATTTTCAAATTATTACAATAAACCTAATGTTTGTTTTACTTAAAGAACTTCAGATTAATTTATATTTAAAGAACTTATTCTTGTTTTTATTGAAATGTTACAGTATAATTTACATTTCTTAAAATAGATTACATGCTACATTATAAAACAAGTAACATTTAAAAAAAATTAAGTCAATTCCTATTTAAGTCAATAAAATAAATATTTATTTCAGTTATTTTTTATTAAATTTCATATTATACATTTGTATGACAAGGGTCAATAAAGTTAATACCCAATGTTTTAGATTTTCAGATCGAAGCTTAAGAGTAATTGGAGCAATAATTTGCTCCAATTATTCTTAAGCTTCGATCTGAAAACGTGAAGATTCTACAACGACGCTCTAGCAATTTTGGCATATCAAGACAAAATTCTCATTTCACTATATTGCGGAAACCTTTTAGTAGTGTTTTTTTTTTCAATTTTTAAAAATTATAAAAACATTTCTCTCTCATACACACATTCTTTCCATCTCTTTCACTAATTTATTACAAAGGCACAAAAATGAATTTTAAAGGAAGTAATAAACTTATTTACAGATTAATAAAAGTATTTTTTCAATGGTGGGCACTTGGGTGATTAACCATTTTTTAAACCACAACAAGTAACGATAAATGAGTAGCTGTAAACTGCTACTCATTTATCGTTACCCGGTGGGAACCTGTAAACGAAGTCATGGAGGTGAGTAGCACTACCCACCTCACACCACAACAAATCCATTTATTGGGTGAGCCACATTCATCCATCATCAGGGGAAAGGACAAGAAACACGTAGGAAGAGAAAATACATCCATGTTCGAGCCGGGATTCAAACCTAGGTCCTCCCTATCCATAGTCAGTTAAGCTAACCACTAGACAGGTTTCTGGCAGATAATAAAAATAAATAAATTTAAGAATATAAAACATGGAAAAAATTATTTGTCGATGATAACAGATGACACACCGCTACCCAATAGTACATTTTTGTCCCATATGAAGCTAAAAATAATTTGTTAAATTTAATTAATGAATTAATATTTGAAAAAAAACTGTATTAATATCAACTGTCATCCATTGTTTTAAAAAATTTATTTAAACTTCAGTGGATTAATAAAATTATTCTATTATAAACTGAAAATTTGAACAAAATATATTATAGAGAGAGTGGGAACTAGAAAATGGAATTTTCCTATCTTACAGTATAATATAATATTATAAATATTTAAAAAAAGTAAACTATTTCATGAATAACATTTTGATATTAATTAATATTTCATAAACATGAAAAATAATTTCCAAGTAAGAAATTACAACATAATGAATGCAAATTTAATAGTTTCGTTATTATCCAACAATATATATATATATTACATTGATGTTCCATTATACTTGTTTTCAGTAATAACAGTACAATGTTTTACATATGCTCAAATGTTATACATATGTTTTACATATGTTCAAAATATGCTTCACATTTTTAGGCACTGGGTATTTGTGCAATTTATTTTAATTTTATAATTCCATTAAGAATTTTTAATTTTTCCTACATTTCTTAATGTATTGGATATTTTTACAAATCGAAGATCTTTTTTCTCAAATGTAAATTTTTACTTGATATTTTTTAAACTTATCTAGTTAGGATAAATATGATTTGAACTTATTTTAAAAATATGGCAGTTATGTATATTCAGATCTTTCATTAGGTTTTGAAAATGAAGAAAATATTTTTCAAAAACTTTAAAGAGTTTTTGAAAAAGTCTATTGGAGACATAAATCCTTACTTAGACGGAGCAACATTTAAGTACATAATAAATATTTATATCTTATAACTGAAATAAGATGAGCATTACTAAAAATTACTATATTACTCAGTTTTCCTTTTATAAGCTTTAAGTCTAAAAATTAAGTAACATCATAACATTCTCTAGTTTTATTGTATATCTAATGAATATAATTCATCTTATAATTAATAATAAATTGTATTTATAGTGATCAGGGGACTTTATCAAATGTATTTCATTTCTGTTCTAATGTGGTTGGGCCAAATATTCTCCTTTGTTTTCATATTTGTTTTCTCTCACATTGTTCGATGTTTTCAGAAATTTAATGGATCGCACAAATATAAATTTACTCACTGATAAATCCTTAAAATACATTATATTTATTTCATATAATATATTTTCTTGTTCATTAATATATTTATTATTTTATTCTAAACTGAGCTAACAGCTAAATTTTTTGCGTTTTCATCTTTGGTCCAAATCTTCGTGAATTGAAACCTACCTAGGATTCAAATGCCTGCAATGATATGGCATCCACTATAAACTATAGGTTTCAGTCTAAAAAGTCTTCACTTTCAAAAAGACCGTTGGAAGCAAAATGTTGTTGTTGTTTCTGATGACACTTGGCAACGCCAAGCCCACCCGTCAGAGACTAGGCGAATTAAGTCAGAGAGAGAGCGTCTTCCTTTTTTTTATTAATACAACACCCTCATACCAAGGGGGAAGTACGACTTTTGGCTCATAGAGGGCAGCACCATCTGAATCTTCCAATTTTGAGATTGAAACCACAGAACACCCAAAGCCTGGCTCCAACCACCCCCAGAAGTATTGATTTGGAATGGGAACATAGAGGACATTGCGACCCGACATATTTTACGTGCCCCAGTTGCCATAGATGAACACGATGGATCTTCGGCTAAGCCGGGTTTTCGCACTCACCCCTTTTCGGTAATGAGAACGACGCCCTAACCAACGAGGCCATCGCGGCCCTAGAAAAATGTGCCACTCATATAGAAAACTGCAATTTTCTATGAAACACTGATGGAAAGATTATTCATTTCTTATGAAATGATTTAGTTCCTAATGCTAACTTACACTTATTTTTCACTTACACAAAAATGCTTATGATTTTTCTTCTATCTGTGTATTTGCTTAATATTTTTTGTCAGTAAATTATTAAAAATGTCAAAGACTAAGAGTAAATCATTCAGTACAAATTGCATTTTGTGTCATTTATTTCAATAAAAAACATGCTCCTAAATAGTGTTTTGGGGATTTTACTTGGTTGACATTTTATTTAAGTTATTATTGGAAAATTATTTATTTGTTATAATCCAGAAATTTGAAAACAGTTAATTTCCATTATGTTTAACAAAGACCTAATAGATCTAATATCTTAAAATATGCATTGCAAACTAATTAAATTCTTGCTTGCCTATATACATATAAAAAAACTTGAAGTTGAATATATCTAGAAATATACTTTTTATGGATCGATTATAGGCTTGATTTCTTTTAAGCATATTAATATTAAAATTTACTACATATCCAGCAAAATATACCATTTTATATAAAGGTAAAAAAATAGTTAAATAAATCAGTTTTCAAAAATAACTTACACATTTCCCTTAACTCCAGGTTTAGTATCCTAAAATTAGTAAATAAAGAATTTTTTAATTTGATGTGCAACACTATACATAATGCAATTCTAGTAAATTATTTTGAAATGCTAATAAAAAGAATTGCATAAGTACTAAATTTATTATTATTTATTTGATTCATTCATGTTGAATAAACAAATCTATTAAGCATACTTATTGCCGTTTTCTGATCAAATGAAATCATGTGCTTCAGTAAAAATATTAGGAATACTTTATAAAGATGATTTTAATTAAAATAACAATCCTATAAAACAAAGATTGGGAATAATTGCTTTAAATATTCAAATAAAAATTTTTTGGTTTTTAATTTTTACTCTAAATTTTCACAAAATACATAAAAGCAATAAAACCTTGAAGAAGCAATAACAAAGAATTGACTCCTGACAAAAATATGGAAAAAAATTATGCATTGCAAAATTGCAATAGGAATTTGCTGAACTTCTTTATCTAAAAGAGGCTTTATAATAAATACGAGTGTACAAAATTATTTCTTATTTCAAATTGTCTGTTACTAATCAAGATAAAGTGCTTTAAATTTTAATATTGTCGAAGAATCAGTTTCTTATGCAAAATCAAATTTCAGCAGGAAGAAATGATTTATGTGGAATAAAGAGACCAATTTTATGTTAAGAATTTTATGGGTTTGTCATATATTTTAATACCTATCCTGCAATATCATCCAATAAACGTCCATAATTTTCTTAAAAATAAACCCAATTCTCTTAGAACATCTAAAAGTTGTTGGACAGCTCTTTTGAACATCCAATAAGAAATCTTAAAAATACTTACATAATTCTTCATAGTTAAATCATGAAAGTTTTGAGTTGTAAAAGAGGAAGCCGGCGAAAATTTCTCAAGTAAATTCTTTAACACCTGATCATGTGGAAAACAGACGCAAAATCCTTTTCACTGTGTACAAAACTAAGATCAGTTCAAGATCTTAGACTTTGAAGAGCACACTTTTACTACAAGATAAGTTTATTTACAAGATATTTCAAAACAGACAAAACGTTATTATTTGAACTAGTCTGAAGAATTTATGAGTAAAATAACTTAATCATTATGATTGTCATAACTAAGCAAAAATTTAATGCAAGATTAGTAAAATTATAATATTTTTAACTGTTTATCAATAATTGCTAAATATTTAACTCTAAAGATAAAATTTTGGTGAATATAAAATTATGATTGTAGAGCATATCACGGTAAAATGAAAGAAATTTATTATTCTTAAATTAATTTTTAGACTATTAGATGGAAAAAATAATATTAAAATTTAAACATTATTTATCTTTTCTTTTAGTCATTTTTTTAAGTTTATTTAATAAATAACATAATAATTACAAAAACGAAATTTGTAAAAAATATAGATTTGATTCAATATATTGGTTAATCTATTCTTTGAACTTGAAAAAAATCTTCCTTAATAAGCAATTTCAATAGCAATTTCAACTAAAATCGTTAATAAAACAAAATTAAAGTAGTTAGAATTTTTAATTCATTCCTAAGTTGAATTGCCAGATTGTTTTTTATCGTTTTTTATTTAATCATTCTAATTTAAAATTTTATCTTACTTTAAAAAGATTAAGATTCCCTTAATTTCCTTATATATTTTTTAAATAGGGCAGCAAACATAATGAAAAGTCCCCCAAAGACTGGTATACTGACAATAACATTGGCTTGTGGCCATGTCTAGAGTCCACAGACAACTCGGGTGTCTGTGGACTATAATATCTATAGAACACCTTTATACTGGATGGCCAAACTGGAGGTGTGCAGAACTTCTTCAAAATTGGTGGAAGAACTTATATATCTATATTACTTACTTCATTTTCCAAATCAAGTTGAAAAGTTAATGCGTGGAAAAGAATATCATTGTCTATCAATCAAACACTTATGGAAAGCATGGCTAAAAGAAAAAGCTTGTTGTTGAAATTCTATAAACTATTGAATATGAATAATATTTAACGATTTTATCACAGGATTCTAAAAGTATTTTGATAGATAAGGTATTTGTTCATCAAATAATACTATTAAAAGGAAAACGGATCATATTGCTTTGTTTATGCCCCTGAACGTATGTAAGAATAACTTTCAGCAAACATCAATTTTTTTATGATATATAACCTAATTAAACATTCATTCAATACACAAATTAATAATACATTAATATATGGATTTCAAATAAAAAATTCAATTACAAGGTCATTTTAAGGTCATTATTTTTTGAAATTGTTAATGACATGTTAAAATGCTTATGCCTTAAACGTAAAATATGTTATAATTTGTAATATATTTTTTATTCAATTAATGAATCGTTGCCGAGGAAATAAATAAAAGAAAGAAAATTCTTTATAGTAAGTTTAAATAAAATTAGATTATGACATTTTTATTAGTGCATGCAAAAGTAACTTACTACATTTTCAAGCATTTTGAAAAACATTTATTCCAATTCCAAAAATCCATTTTAAAATTAACTATCAACATTTTAAGAAAAAATATTTTTTTCTTTTTGCTTTATTCTATTTTTCCCTTACTTTGCAATTAAGCTAAGTGCGTTTAAATTGATTTTATTCCATTGATCCAAACATTTTACACTGTTGCAGCTCAATAATATTGCTTCTTATATGATATCACTAATTTAGTTAATTATTTAAAGAGCATGGGATTATTGCGTTTGTTATAAAATTCACATTTTTATAAATTTAAAAATAAATTTTTTACATGATTTTGAACTAGTGAATTAACAGTTTTGTTTTGTAAATTTTTGCAATAATCAATCTAAATGTAAATTATTGATTTAAAAAATATTTTCCTTTTAAAATTTTTCCACAATTCCGTTTCTGTACATTTCTGCTTCTGTACATTCTGTACCATTATTTTTTTCATAAAAAATTTAAGAACTACATTTTGTTTTTAATTTTTTTATAAAAAAGTAGATATTTATTTTAATTCCTTGCAAATATAATTAGGGATAAAAAAGTTTTGTGATAAATAAAACAAATAAAGATTTAAATTTAAGTTTCTTCATTTTTTATTTATATTTAAGAAAAAATATTTCAAAATATATTAAATTTTATATTTTATTTTATGTGTGTTATGGCGTAGATAAAATAAGGCTTCAAATAACTTACTTATTGCCCTATTTATATTTTAATTCTATTTAAAAATATAAGAAAATATAAATATTATCCACACATTTATAAATATGCTTGAATTTCAGGAAACAATGAATGTACTTGTAATAAAATATATTTCTCTTATAACTGTTAAAATTGTCATACATTAAATTTTTTATTTCTTAAGAAACTCTAATAATATCTGTAGGAATTTTTTTAAATTTTTTTACTGATATAACTGCTTACGCCATTCAACAAGTTTTGTGAAATTGAAAAATAGATAAAAGTTTGGAATAGAAAAAATATCTTGAAAATTCCCATAAATTTAAATAATTAGATGAATCTTCTCCTAATATTTAAATAAATACTCATTATAAATGATAAAGTTTCATTAATTATACATATTATCTTACATTAAAAAAAAGGAAAAAACAATCCATTTATTTTTCTGTCTCATTACCATCAAAAATATTTTTGATTCATGTTAATAAAAATATTATTTACTGAATCAATTTTCGCATCTGTAAGCTTAAGAACAAAATTCATTTACAGTTTAATTAAAACCCTTTTTCATATTAATGAAGAGATAAGTATTATGTCGTTAAAATTTATATTTAAACTAGCTGTACCCGCCCGGCATTGCCCGTGCATTTAGAAAATGCAGATAAGTGAATAGCGCAGGAATAGTAGTGTAGGACATGTAGACTGTCTCTCTCTCTTCTCCCCCACACACACAACATTCTCCGTCGATAAAAAGGAACAATATATCCTAAATATTTTAAACGGAAAATTTTCCAAAAGATGGTCGCCAGAATTGTTTCTCAAAAGGAGCTGGTACAACCCCGGAATCAGCTATCGGCGAGCAGCGATCTCGAAAAGAAGTTTTATAAATAATTTTTTTAAAATTTTTCTAATTCAAAAATCGAAAATCGGGCTTCGAGGTCTGGTGGCCAGCTCCCTTGTGCTTCCGTGTAAAAAATTCCAGGTCCCTGCGTGCGATAGATTTGGCTGGAGAGCTCGGTCAGACAAACGGACAGACACATTACACTTGCTTTTATTATTATAGAAGATAAAAAAAAGTTTGATTCCTTGTAGATTTTCTTAATAACTTTGCTTAAGGAATCAAGTATTTTTGTTCATTTTCTATATTTATTTAGTTTAATGATTTTAATTAGAAATATTTTATATAAATTAAAATTAGATGTAAGTTTGATTTCCTAACGATTTCTTATTAAAAAGTTTAAGTGTATCTAATAAATTCTTCAAAGTTTTTATTTGCTTTCAAGAATTTGAGAAAACTTGAATGATAAATAAACTGCTATTCGTTTGTGCTAAAATGAATAATAATTAGAATTTCCTGAAGAATGTATTGAGTCAATAATATAGTATGAAAATGGGTACTTCTTCATTTCACCGGTGCAAGTTATAAAGTCGCCAAATGGCATTACTATGCGTAACAAAAAATCACAAAATTTCTGCTTTTTCCATCATTAACTTTCTGTTTTTTCCAAACATTTTAAATAAAAAAAAATATTTTTACAAAATAAAATTTTCAATTAACATTAAATGAATTAAATTAATGGTACAATCCTAGGAGACAGGATTCAATTTGTCACCAAAGGTCCCATACCTTTGATGACAAACGGGAAAAAAAAGCGTCCAGGCAGAACGAAATGGCAAAATAAGAATTCTAGAAATCGTTACGTTTATCGTATCTAGTGTATCAAAGTAGGATTACCAAGAATGACAAAATTTATAACCAACTAAAATTATTCATCCCAAGGACCTAAAGCACATTTTAACCTAAGATTCAAAACACTGATGACAATTTTTCGACATAATGCAAATGAATATCTAGATCCGTTGTAGAAAAAGTCCTTAATAGGTGAAAATGCGCTTTAGGTCCCCTACTTGGCGCCTTTTCAAAACCGCCGATGCCATGGCGAAAATTCTACGGCTATTTCAAAGTGAAACTTAATTAGCGACCAATGAAAAGACTAAAACAAAAGGATAATTAATGAGCATGAGTGAAAAAGCGCATCAAATTCGCGAGTTGGTGAAGTAGGGGAACTAAAGTGCAATTTAACCAACAAAAGAATATGGAATTAATTTTATAATACACACATACACAATCAGCCAGTTTAACAATATAAAATTCCAAACACGAAAAACAAAAAGCATCATACTTATAACTTAAAAGGGATAAAAAGAAATTATTGGCTGTATCCCAGTGTACGGTGCGCTATTTTTATACAATTAATATAATTATAGAATATACAATTAATATCATTATATAATATAAAATTATATTATTTTATACAAATAATATAATTTTATACATTATTATATACAATTAATTATAATTGTATATATGATTACCGTTGTATATATGCGTACCGTATAAGGAGCGTACCGTTCACTGGGAATTAACCGAAATTATTAAAGGCGGAAAAAATTATAAGGGTAAGTAAAGTCCAAATTTTAAAATGCAAAATTAAGATTTCATCTTGATTATTATAAGTTATTCTCTAAAACATAAATAATAACATTTTATCACTCACTTATAATTTTGGCTTCATTTTTTTTTTTTTTTTATTCTTCCATAAAAGCTGATCTTCTACTTTGTAGGTGGAGTTTTTTCTTCCCCAGGTTTCTTTTCTCCTGGTTTTCCTCCTTTATCATCAGGCTGTCCGGGTTTTTTTCTCACCAGGTTTTTCTTCAGGCTTTTTAGGATCCATTTCTTCTTCCACGGGAATTAAATACTCAAATGAAAATATGTGATGAATTTTTTGCTTTAAGTAAACTATGCAGTAACGCAGCTTATCAAATCAAAATTAGAATGTGAAATTCTGCAAATTGTCTCACTTCACTCGCGTATCATATCCACGTAGCACCTTCTCACGTGGATGTTCAAACCAGCCTTTACAGTTTTAAATAACTGTAGCAATTTTTACTTCTGGAAACGTCTAGAAATTTCTGTAAAGTTTGGCATAGAGGGCGCTAGTTTCTCAGTTAATAGGAAAATGGTTCCTATCATAACTTACCGCTGTTGTACTTCTTACATGTTTATATTATTGCAGACTAATACAATAATATTCCATGTTTCAAAATTGATGTCGGATTTAATATTGATAGCAATCAAAACATTAATTTATATTCAATGAAACTTACTACGTTATAGATAAACTTCGATTCAAATTAAAGTTATTTCATATTGTAAGTGCGAATGATGAAAACTTTCCGAATTTCAGTAAAAGAAATCATTATAATCATAGAGGTTGCCTTTGACTAAATTTTTAGTCAAAAAGGGAATAGTTATCCGAATTCAGCGACATTAAATGAATGAAACTTTTATTTCTTTTTTTCCAGTTAATAACAATCATGTAAAAATAGGGGAAATGGCGGCATTTTTAAACAACCAAGCTAACAACATTCAAATTAGGAATATACTTTATGGTGCCTCTTTGATTCTCGCAAAGTTGTAATCGCGATTGATCGCCAAGCCGGGCAAACCCCAATCATGTTCCGATAGCAACAGGGGAATTCATTGTCTGTGCCAACAAAAATCGCCAATAAAAACGATAGCCAAACAAAAATCGCCATGTTTGCCAAGGGGCCACCTTAAAGTATAGTTTTACCATAATTTGACATTGGTAACGAACAAATTTCAAATGGACAGACAGACACATTACACTTGCTTTTATTATCTATCTATAACCCCGGAATCAGCTATTGGCGAGCAGCGATCTGGAGAAGAAGTTTTATAAATAATTTTTTTTTAAATTTTTCTAATTCAAAAATCGAAAATCGGGCTTCGAGGTCTGGTGGCCAGCCCCCTTGTGCTTCCGTGTAAAAAATTCCAGGTCCCTGCGTGCGATAGATTTGGCTGGAGAGCTCGGTCAGACGGACAGACACATTACACTTGCTTTTATTATTATAGATAAACATTTACACTAATGATATTTTTTCCTCAAAAAAATGAAATCAACTATCATAAACATTTGACGAAATTATCTGCGTGACTTATCACATACAAAAATTTATTTATTTTTTCACTTGTATATCACAATATTACTTTTTTGTTTGTAATGTGTTAAAAAAGATCATAAAGAAAAATGTTAATATTTATCCACGTACAACCCAATGCTCAGTTTTCATAAAAAATTTCAGATTGCTAAAAAATTTGTAATCCTACTCTATTGTTCTTTAATAAATCAACTAATGAGAAAAATGTTAATTAAGTTCAGTAATACTCATTAATTAATACAAAAAATGATTTCAAATGAATCGTATAATAGAATCAAATAACAGCGAATGATATAACATTTTTAGTAATACATATTTATGAAAAATGGCAGCCAATTAGCTATAAATCTTATAGAAAAAAAACTGATAAATCCTCATTAAATTCTGCTGCTTTTCATCTAAAAAGAAAGCTTTGGAAAATGTTATTTCTAATTTTTTAATATAATTTTCCGTCCAAATTCCGACACGATACCTGCACTTAACGTTAATCACCAATTCTTGAAATCCAACATTCAAATTTGAATACATTTTTCATTGTTTATTTTATTAGAAATGCACCATGTTAGTTATTTAATATAGAGAACAATTCAATAATATTCTTAAAGTTTCCCGTACAGTTTGAACACTTGAAGTGAATGTAATGTGTAAATATGATATTTTTGCAATACTTATTAGAAAGAGAAATTCATACATTGTCATTTATGTATACAAAAACTAATCAACTTAAATTTTCCGATTATATATCTTGAAATATAATCTTTGCTTGAAAACTGAATTGTACACGGAAATGTATTTTAATTGAAGGGCAATTTAATCTAATAAGTTTCAATTTAAAAGAAAAACTACACATGCTTCAAATAAATAAACTTTACTATTAATATAATTTAAAGTAATAATGCATTTTCAGGCTCTTTTTAAAGAAAAGTTTTAATTTCAATTATTATATTCAATACTTTTACATATAATTACGTTTAAATAACAGAAATATTTGGAGACTTGAAAAATACTTTTAAATTAAACAAGATTTCTATAGGGAAAGACAAACAGCACAATTGATACAACATATAATCATTTGAAATAAGATTTCAGCTACTTGAAACTTATGTTTCTTAATAGAATCGTGTCAAAAACTGCACGTGTGTCACGCTTAGCGTTTTGAGGGATTTCAGCTTCAATTCAAGAAATGTTATAGAAGAATATCTTAATTGATGCTTCTACCTGATTTCGCCAGTAAAAAGATAAAATGATAACGCATGTGCGTTTCAGTAAACACTGACCAATTCGCTTGTTGTAAAAGATTGCCTCCTTGCGTTAACATGTATTGTTTTATCTCCTGTAACACAATGGTTGTATAAGACAGCAGTTTACTTATTGGTTAGGGCGTAATTCTCATTATCGGAAGGTCGTGACTTCAAATCCCGTCATAGCTAACGATCGTAGTATTGACTGGAAGTGATTAGAGCACATTAAATAAATCGAGATTGCAATATCTTCCAAAATAAATGATAACTCTGGGGGTGAAGTATTGAGAAATCTGTACTTTTGAGGAGAGTGTATAGTTAGAGAATACTTGTACAAGCCTATGATGGGGATTGTCTCTTTCCAACTGTTAAGCATGATACTGTATCTGTAATGATATGGGAAGCTATGACATGATTTTCTGCTAAACAAATCTTAATATTGATAAAAAGAAACAGAGAAGAGAAGTATAGAGAAATATTTGCTGATCAAGTTCATCTCACGATGTAACAAAGGAAAAGGAATTGACCAGGATGATAAAGCATTATTTATACATGCAGCTATCCACATACGCTTGTGAATGATTTGAAATCTGGGTACTTTTAATTTTAATTTTAAATCAGAATTTGATTTGCTATTTTTTGCTGATTTATATTTTAAATAATGAGATTTTGAAATATTCCTACGACATTAAATTTTGCTGAATGTTATTTTCGCTTTCCAAAATAAAATTCTCTTTTCTTCATTTATTTTCATACATTATTACTGTGACAATCTCCATTATATAGTATAAATTTAGGCATACAGACTTTTTAAGTGAATAAGTATCAATATATTCATAAATTTCTGCACAGATTTAGTAATTCAAGACCATAATTTATCTTAATGTTTTTATTTATCAGTTGTTAAATGGATATTTTCATAGGATATAGATCAAGACATTATTTCAATGATGCTCGTGGGAACCCTACTATATAACTTAATCCAAAGATACGTGTAATTTTAAACTTTAGTGCTACTTTCTTCTACGTCCTTATGCTGATATGATATTCCCTTCGAAAACTATGTTAATTAGGAGAAATCAAATGTGAAATATCGATCTATTAATATTTTTTCAATCAATAATTTCATGGAAAATAGTAATTTAACTGATAGTTTATATATTTTTTAATTTTTGAGGTCAAATCTAATAAACACATAAAAACATTAATTTAATTTAAGGTACTATATTAAATTATTTTACTCTGAAAAATATTTTCTATGATATTTAATATTTTTGGAGCTTGGAAAATAAAACTTTTCATAAAATATTTTAAAATAATTGAAATGATATAAGGTTGTTATATTTAATCATTAAAAGTTTTGTTATCTTTTAATTTATGTCCCAAATTATGTGGTTGTTTTAAAAATCAAATAAAATATATATATATATATA
>JAPDSC010025371.1:0-38152 GCA_026290005.1 Latrodectus geometricus
TTTTTTTTTTTTATGTAGGAAAGCATTTTATTGTTGTTTCCCGCATTAAAAAGTACCTCTGCCAAGAATCATTCAGTCACTTACTTTGCAGACAATCGTTGCACTATTTCATTTCCTTCTTATTTATATCAAAAATTTTCTTTCAGTCTCAATAATTTCAACCTCTATTGCTTCTTTCGCGTAAATTACATCTGAGTTCTCATTCAAAACTTCCTGGGAAGAAATTTTCTTCCTTAAGTTTGGATTTTTTAGTCCAAGAGAGTTCATGTACAAGTTACCAATCTTGCTTTAAGTACTCAACTAATTATTCTTTGTTTTTTATTAATTATAGAGGTATCTTCAATAAAACCCAGATGATAAAATACTCTGGATATTGTCTTTTCTTTAATATCATTCCAAGCATACCAGTCTTATCAAAATTCTGGAAAGAACTTAATTTTATTAAAATAATATATAGTATGGAGTAGATATAAAACCATCTTTGGAATGAAATATAGTTTGAATTTGCCAAGGAATCGATTTAAACAAATGCTTAAAGGAATAGTGTGCCATTTTTCATGGAGATATTGAGAAAGTGCTGAGAGAGATACTGGTGGAGGATATCGATTTCGTAACGCTGTAAAATAAACCATAAATGTTCAATTAAATTGAGTTTGAGTGACTATGGTGATCAAGTTAAACGCTTAACTTCCTGCTCGTGTTTTTCAAACGATGAATGGAGGAGTCTTGCTATATGGATTGGTGCATCATCTCTGCTGCAGCTCCTCTATCTCCTGCAGCAAATAAAGTTTTCGTTATATGATTGATCAGGTAAGTTAAAATTTTTCTAAACTTTTCTATTGTTGTCCTTCCTTACAAGGTTACGATTGGTTCAGCAGAAAAATATACAACTCCACCTCCTATCTTGAAAAATAGGAGGAAATTATTACGATCATGTTTTCGCATCTGACTTTTAATCATGCCATTTTCGTCCTGCTTTAGGGGAAAAAATGAAATGATTTGCAGACCAAATTATTTTCTTCACTTATAAATAAAATTGAGTTTGACATGATTGTAGACATCGTCTGATTTAACATGAGACTTAGGAATTGCTGTTCTCCTGCAACTGTTCAGTTTACAAAGATACATCTATCTGTAATCATGGACACCAGAGAATATTCAGTGCTGATTGAGTTCTGCGGTAGCTTTGTTAATAACTTTTCAGATATTACAATTACCTTCAGCATCGGTGACTCTCATTTTCTCTTTCTACCCACTATTTTGCTAAGCTTGTCATTCACCATTGTATGATATGCAGTTATGATTTTAGATACCATATTTCTAGAAGTGCTTAAAGTTGAATTGCTTCGGTCACACTTGCTCGAAGTAGACAACATCCTATAATTTGGACCCTTTAAAAAAATCTGAGCGGTCCAACATTTTGTCGTTTTGAAAAAATCCAAAGCTTATCTTCAATAAAATTAACATATTCTTCCAAAATATATATATTTCTAATTATAAAAAACTGGTAGATATTATATTAATGCTTTTGAAACGCCACTTTTATTCACAGGAGTCTCCATTATTTTGATAACCATTTATAGAGTGATTGCTGCATCGTGCTTCCCAAGGTCTCTCAACCTCTTTAGTCAAAATAACTTGCAAATTCTACGATTTTTGCAAAAAAATAAATTTTTTTTTTTGTAAGATAACACTATATTTGCCCTGGAAGTTGTTAATTTTACGGAGTTCGCTGAGATGTAAGGAAGGGAATTTCCAGTTTCAAAAGCTCCAGATCTTCAACATGAGTAGTAAAACTGTCCATAACTCGAAAAATTTAATGTCTTTTCAATAAAAAAACGTCAGTTCAAGATTCTTAGCCATAAAAATAAAGTAAAGAAAATCGAAAAAATCAAGATATGAAAATAAACGAAACGAGAACAAAAGTTCGCAAAAAATATTCAAAATTTGAGTTCGCAAATGTATCAATTGGACCATGTTAGGGACTAGCCAATAGTTATTAAAATCTTGAGTGTTTGAAAATAGATTCATAAAAACGAACTGAAAACGATTCTGTATTGTTTTAAATGTGAAGATGTTTAATAAGTGTACGTTGGATTAATTTTTTATTATACAATAGGTAGAAGGTCAATATCAGTTATTTTAAAAATTATACTGTGAAACCATTTTGCTTCTTTTTTATACAATAATATATGTTTCTATAAACAAAAATATTATAAACGAATGCATAAGAAATAAAAAGGAAAAAATTATTTGAATTCTTAATTAAAATAATAGCACAAAATATTATTTTAAAAAAAAATACATAATTTTTTTTTCACACCACTAATGGAATTATTATATTTTAGTTTCCCTAAGTTTAAACATATGTTTCATATAGTTAAAATGTAAGAGTGATTCCATAAATATGTATGAACTTTACATTTAAATTTTCAAAGTAATGGATGCTTTTTTAATTATTGAAAACTATTTAAAGTAAATTCTCTAATCTCGCTAGATTAATTGAAAAAAAAATTGTTCAACAAAAATAAATCTTTTTCGTTTTAGGAGAAAACATTTGAGAGCAAAAGTTAACATCTATAACATCACTCATAAATGACATGGCCTCATCAGTTCAGATTATGGCTGAGAAAATTTTCATAAGTTGTTATGGTGAAACTATTGTTCTCAGCACATATTTTATATTAAATTAGATACAATTTGAATCTAATTTAATATAAAATATGTGCTCAAAGAATTTGAATTTTATGCCTAAAACATGGTTTATAATAGATTCCATGGAATTATCAATTAAAATATTTCATGCCAGTTTATAAAAGGGATGTTTCTAAAGAAATTAATATAAGTTATTTGCATTAATTATAATATCTTCATTTAATAGCACAAACATAATTAAACACATTTAGTGAACATAAGTAACTAAAATAACTATAAAACGTAAAGTATCAAATGCAACTAAAATTCAATAAAAATTTACCGCTTTGAATCAAACTTTATAACAACAATCAGTGCATGCTTTATATCTACAGCAAAAACAGTACAAAAGAATTCTGGCAGTAAAATACAAAAAATATTTTATTTTTTAAATATTTTTTTTTTGGTTAATTTGAAAAATTAAATATTTTTCTTTGACAAGTATCTACTATTTCTTTACTATAATATAAAGAAGTAATAGAAATTTGCACTAAAATTCAGTTTTAATAGATTAATCTACAACAATTAGCAACTCAAAAAAAAGTCCTAGCTAACAATTTTCTCACATACATCCATTTTCAACTGATAGAAAAAAAAAAATTTAAACAGTATGAGAAATATTTTAAAAGTCTAAACGTTAATATTAACCACATTAAGGATATTTCACCTAAATTCCCAAATGGGAATACACATTACATTATAATTATAATGTGGCAAAAACCTTCAATACATTTTTCTTCTGAAAAAATTAAATGAAGCTTCAACAGGAGAAAAGGACTATAATAATATATTGGGTTCATGACTTTCTCAAATATATCAGAAGAAAATAGAGTACCTACTAAAAGGTATTTGTTTCATTCAAAATATGTGTAATTAAATTTTATCTTTTGTTAAAAGGCAGTAAGTCAGCTTTAAATAAGATTGTGCACCTTGTAAATTAAACAGAATTTATAAAACATCAATTAAAACATTAAAGTGATTTAGTAAACAAATTTTTTTTAACAGTAGTTACTATGGTTACAAAATGGATTTAATGCATTCCTATTTTCAAATTAATTTCATTTATTTTTATCGTTGATTAATTTCAAATTTAGGATAAAAGTTCTTAGCATTCTATCTGGTTTATTTAACCATACATTTTAGATTGAACTAGAGATAATATATTTGATGAATTCATGTTAACTATCATATGCAATAGTTGAGAAATTCTAAGGAATATATAAAATTGGGGGTTTAATAGGTGCTTACACTTATATTTTTCTCTACTCTACTATATATGCCAGTTTCTGCACTCTATAATATATATACCATCTTATGCTCATTATTGCCATATATTTCAGATAACAGCAATTGAATATGAAATAATTCACCATATAAGAATAGTTCTAAACAGTTTAAATTAATTACTTTAATATTTTTTGCACAATAAACAAAATGATCTAACTGAAATTAAAAATTAAATGCACTGAAAATACATCAATAAAAACATTACACACTTAAATCATTTACGGATAACAAGGAATAAAGTCCTCGGACAATATATTTGACTTTTACAAATCAAAAGCAGAGTAACATTAATCAAGAGTAATGAATTTCATTCATACATTGGATATTGGAGTAATACACAATAACATGAGCATCCATTTAAGGCCAGAAAACAAAAAGCCATTGGAATTAAAGTCCCAAAAAAAGTGTACTGCAAACAACTTTACCCCAACCAATATATCACTTAAAAATTTTGTGCCCCATTATTTTATAGTCAAATTATACTAATCAATATCGTGAAGGACAAAATGATATTTATTAATTGAAAAGCTTGAATTGATTAATTCACTCTTATATATATAATGCATTATGCATACTTATTCCAGTATTGAACATTTAAATATTAATGTTTTAAGCTCAACATTAAAGTTTAATGTGTCCAAAAACATTTATAAAATGTAAAAACAACTTTCAGGAACTAAATTTATTACATATTAATACTAAAATGCATTGTTTATGATATCTGGAAAGTTTTAGACAAATTGTACTTGCACACAATACAATGAATACATCGTAGTGATAAAGGAATCATATTTATTCAACATTATAACATTTATCTGTATTCTATATACTATTTTAGATTTTTTTTTTTTTTTTTTTTTGTCATTAGTTATATAGTTTCAGCCACAAGGTCTGTGGTCCTTTGTACCACATTGAGCAATGGCACAATCAACATCATCCACAGAGTTGAAAATAGTTTGTTTTTTTATTACATAAAATATAAAATCAATAAATGGTTGGAAATTCAAATTTCATCAATAAAATATCAAAAATTTTCTATACTGTTTCTTTGAAAAGCAATACAAATTTTAATAATAAATAAAATCTTGCTTCAATCCAAGTAAACATTAAAATTCACTGAACATTTTTGCAATATTTAGTTAACTCAGGGAAAATAAAACCTAATAGTAATCTCTACTTTTAAACAAAAACAAGATTTTTATAATTCTCAGGATTTATAATTTAAATTCTACACTAAATTCATTTTTTAATTCTATACTTTTTGTATCACTTGTAACTAGAAAACTTATTGGACCCAAATATAGTTAAGTAAACAAGTTCTAAGTATTCTTTCATATATTACAACACAATAGAAGATGTAAGAATCAAATTTTAAACTATGCCTGAAAAAAATTTATTTCAAAGATTTTTGTCAAATCTCATAAAATATTACTTGAAATATGTTAAATCCATTCATTCAAACATAAAATTGTTATACAAAATCTAACCAAAAATAAATTTTTGGTTTTAGAACCAACTCTATGTGGATATTACATTTAAACATAATAGTTCCCAATAGCTTAGTAAATACTGATTTGTTTTGTTCAGTTGTCTTTTTCTACACATGAGGGCTATACTAAGAGTTACATTTTGAAGAGAATTTTGACACACCACTAATAGCCACAGAAGTGGATATTTATAATACCATTTAACCTTCAAAGTACTATACCAAAAGCAAGAATACAAACCATTTGGATGACAGCTTGGCATAAACATTAAAAAAGCAACAAATTAGGCTAAGCAAGATTACAGTATAACAAAAATTCAGATTATTATCAGACTTATAAAGTTCTTAAAATTGATTACACACCTCTATATAATATATAAACAATTAAAACATTTTTAAACTTCTTGTTAAGGGCTCATAAAAAGCTTATTAGCCGTTTGAGTGTAGAAGATTTTCTTATATATATGCTAAAAGTGCGGAATGAAATGCACAGGAATTTAATTAACAAAACAAGAGAAGCACTATCGCGCTTCTCCGCATTTTTGGTGCATTACAAGCAAATCGCGATAGCACTTCGCCTCACTCAAACAGTTAAAAATTCAAAATATTTCCCTATTGTTTAATGTATCAAGATTCATGTATCTCTTCATAGAAACCTTCTTTTGCATATTTTTAGTTAACAAATATTTGTTTCATATTAAAGAAATTATAAAAATTATCCTGTTATATACATCACACACATTTAAAATTTAGTAATTGCTGATAAAACAGAAATATTTATCATAAATAACTTGCTTCAATAAGTTTGAAAGGTTTTGTTGAATTGCTTCATTGCAATTTTTATTATTAATTTCATAAAATATGGAATTTTCCAAAATTCTAGATCATTTAATTTAATCTTTTTTAAAAATAAAGAGAATAAGCACAATCAGTTTCAAGATTATCACAATTTGATTTTAATTTCTCTCTGATTTTAATATGTTTAAATATTTCTTAATCCCCTATTTGACCCAAAAATTGATATCTTAGAAAAATGAAATTACAAAGCATCAGCATTCAGGAAACAAATTGGCACAATATTTTATGAAGCAATCTCATCATAAAAGACATGCAAGCATTTGCCATACTTTTATTGAATATTGTATTACACATTTTGTAGTACTTAAATATTCATCATAAGATTCTTTAGCATTTCAAATGCACTTTCTTATAAAATGGAATTAAAATATAAGTAAAATCTAGTCAATTAAAAAAAAACATTAATTGATTATGAAAAAAAAAAAAATTCTGAAACATCCTGCTTTTGAAGAAAATTTTTGTTTTTACATTTTTCTATACCAATGCAGTTCAAGAAAAAAAATTAACTTTCAATTTTCTAAAATGATTTGAACTTCTTATACACGCTTAACAATCACATTAAAAAATTTTAAGCCCTCATAAAAGAACAAAATTTTTCTTCACATTAAAAAAATGCATTATTCACCACAGGTATGTTTTGTGAAATACACACAAAATTATAGCTCAACTATGCAAGTAGTCAATGTTATCAAGACTAGAATAGTCAAGAAAAATTTCAACCCTAGTTTATGAAAATGAAATTCGCAAAGTAAAAAAAAAAAAATTTTATATTTAGATAGAGATTATATAGTAAATTTAGATTTATTCATTCTCTACAATGTAATAAAAACACACAGGATCATTATAGAATTTTATAATTAGAATATCTAGCTTGAAAATCCACAACGAACATATCATGAGAAATAAACAAATTATGGGTAAACCATTAAAAGAGACAGATGGTAAGGTTTATCAATAGACATGGGACTAATTAGATTAAAACCATTTGTTTAAAAAGATTCTGAATCATTACAAACATCTAAGTCAAATACATCATGTAGGTTCAGACAACCTAATTTTAAGATGAAATATAATAAATTTTAGTGAGTTTAGACACATTGATTTGTTAGTCTTTACATAAAAGTACTAATTCATACTGATTCTTGTAAGAGAATAGTTAGAATAGTAAAGACAGAATGTCAGGTCTAGTTAACTCCCATATTTTTAAAGGGCTGAAGCTCAGTTTAATTTGCCCGTTTTAAAAACAAAATATTAAAAATTTTACAAAATGTCATTTAAAACATGCAGATTTAAAAAATGTATAATATTTAAAATATTGAATATTCAATGATATATTTTTAATTTAAATGATTACTGAAATTTAATGGTAGAAAAACAAATAGAAATATAATTTTGATGGTATTTTAAATCACAACAAATTTACATTCTATTGTTTTTAGTGATGTTTTTATGGAAACACTAACCAGATACGAAATGTTTACTAGCTTAAAAACAAATTTAAATTAAGGTTGAAATAATATTCTCTTTAAAAAAAAAAATTTTTTTTTAGTAATAAATTGCTCATGTATAAAAGAATTTGATTTTAAAATTACTCAAAGATTAAACATGCAATAATAAACTAAATTACATTACTTATTAAATTTTTGATGCGTAAAAATATTAACTTGAAATTCAAACAGCTTTTAAAAAACATTTAAGAAATATTTCATGCAGAATGTATTGGTATTCTAAATAAACAGATATTACATCTTATATAAAACTTTAATAACCATTTAATCATATGAAAATGCAACAAATTCAGATAATTTAATGCACTAAATCCAAAATTCATGCAAACAAATTTACAGAAAATGAAAAATAATGGTCCCTCATTTTTACACATTACGATCAAATAAATACAATATTTTAATATCAAGAAAAACCAAAAAAGATGCATAAATAAATTAATAAATATAATAAAGTTAATTTGTTTCACAAATGCATGATAAAAAAATAGCAGAAAAGAATTTGATAGAAAAAAAAAAGTTGTAAATCAGTGGAAATAAGACAAAGCAATCTATATATCTACACATATATTCATTTAAACATTAAAATTACATGCAAATTTTCTTTTAAATACTGAAATGCAACAATTTTTCTCCCATTACAAATGAAATATTTTATTGAAGTAACATGTTGTGACTGCATCTACACTTCATCAATGTACACTAAGGATGTAGTTAAATTTGGATAGATAATATCAGTCTTAATATGTAATAATAGCCACTTTATAATCTGTAGACATTCATTTAGCTTCATAATTCTAAGAGCACAGTCCTTTTCAGTAATAAAGGAAACAAAAGTAACAAGTGAAGGTAACAACATACAAATAAAATATTTTCATTCCAGTGAATTATACACCAAAAGTTGTTTCAGGACTTTAGTTTGACTGGTCTCTCGAATTTCACCAGCGAGAAACATCTCATCTACGACGCTATACACCTTGTAAAAATTGAAAACTAAATCCAGCTCACAAACATTGTGGAAGTATTCGTTGAGCACTTCCACAAAATTATGAATGCCTTCCAAGTAAGAAAGATTATTATCTCCAACATCAACACAAATGCAGAAATAGAGTCCAGCATAACGCCGATAAACAATCTTAAAGTTGCGGAATTCGACAAAGTTGGTGTGCTTTGCATCTCGAACAGTAACTACAGCATGAACTTCTTCAATTAGTTTTTGTTTCTCATCGTCGTCAAAGTTCATGTACCATTTCGCTAAACGGGTTTTTCCAGCTCTGTTTTGGATCAAGATAAAACGAATCATAGTGAATAAATACAAGGATAACTATAACGAAGCGAAATTTGCAATTGTATTTCTAAATTGTAGAGTGAAATCTAATATTTACACATACGCCCCTAAACTACCGACAACTTCCAATTTTTTTTTTTCCTATTATTTTTTTTACACAATCGAAATCAGATCAGTGTTGCCATATCAGATATACTAAATACTAAAATGATAGCGAACTCTTATGAAGAAATTCATAATAGTTCGAAATATATATCCAGATCTTAAATTTAAAAATCAGTATTTAAATAAAAAATAATGAAAACCAGTTTCATATGATTGAGGTATTAACTAATAGGAGTATGTTATAATATAGGAAAGGTGAGCTAGTTCACCTATACTCCATTTCATTCTACTTATGTCTATAATATACATCCGAAATGGATATATGCTGTATAAATAAAGCCGAAATAAAACTACTCTTCTTCAGCTGTATACAAATGGTTTATCTATATGTACCAATGACCAATACTAAGACTTACATTTTGTCGAAAGTAATAGACCCAAAAAATTTTAATTACCGCTAGGTAGCGTGACAGATGAGCTTAGCCACTATCGTGGTGGGAAATGCATTGATCTCTATGGGAATAAAAATGTCTTACAATTAATTAAATGAAACTTAAAGACGTGAACCAGTTGAATTTGCATAAATAATCAGTCATTGATTAATCAATCAGTCATTGATTAAATTTTAAAAAAATGATAAGGGAATTACAAAATCAATACAAAATGACATTTTATTATCAGGTATTATACAGAATGAAACCAATTTTACTTTCGTTTGTGTGAATAGTGAACAATTTATTTCAGAAAATTCATTGCATCTATTTCCAATATTTTTTTAATTGTTATATTTTTTTCTTATGTTTAACCTCGATTATTTATTTTAAATTTCATGTATGATAAATACATTTTTTTATTAAATTTTACCATTAATTTTAATTTTAAAAATTCAATTTCAAATTATTTTAGAAAAATCTGTTGAAATTAATTCAATATGAAAATTAATCTTATTTGACTCAATTACATATTTAGGTTTTATATTTCAATTCAATTATTCTAGTGATTTTTATAGAAAATAATTTTAATATTAAATTTTTTGTTATTTTAATTTTAAATTTTTTTATTCTTAGTTTAAGCTATTAATATATTTTGCTAGGTAATTGCATTTTATTGTAATTAATATTTTACGTCATTGAAAATTAAATATATTCAAAATAACTTCTTATAATCAATAAATGTGTTATGTCCTTAAATAACTATTTAAATATATAATTTCTTAAAATTACATGTAACAACTATTTAAATTTAGATTTTGGAATTATTTTTTTGAAAAAAGTTTTAAAATATATCTATCCTATATGAATTTTAAAATACATCAACTGCAATAAGCGTTCCAATTTTTCATAATTTTTCCTGAATAATATAAATTTGTTTTGCTTTAAAAAGAAATAAATAACATGAAGGATAAATTAAAGTAAATTTTAGCTTCATTTTATGTGACTTACAAAACAGATATCCTATTTTAGAGTCATTTTTAAAAATAATAATAACTTGTGAAAAATAGGGCATTTAATTAAATGGGATATAAAGTTCAATGCATCCAAGAATGTCAAGTTATGAATGTTTGTTGGAATTTAAGTAAGTTTCATTTACTATTGCATTACATATCACTTTCTACTTAACAATGAGTTGGGTTCTGCTAAAATAAAATAATAATAATTTGATTAAATAACAAAAATTATTGTCATAAAAAAAGTAATAATTTAAAAATTTAGTCGATTCAATGTAAAGTAAAATTAGCAAGATAAAATTTAATACAAATATAAAAAAAACACAAGTATATGTTAAATTAATTATTCAAGATCAAATTAAATATGAATATAAATATAGTAGAAATAAAAAGTATAGTAAACATTTCCTTAAATAAACCATGCAGATATTTTAACATATTTTTAGCACTTATAAGCAAATAAAAATATGAATACTTCAAAGTACAATAATTATCAAATTATAAAATAAAACATGCAGATGAAAAAATATATTACTCAATATTTTTAATGCATAGGTATCCCTTAGCATATTTGTAAAACTAAAAATGTAATAATTATAATGGATGCATGGAAAATAATTGCATAACTTATTAGAACATATATCTAATTATTTTCAAATACGAATATGATAGTTAACAATTTTACAAAGACAATTATATGTTTATCGAGGCAAATGCCAGAAAAAAAAACACATAAGCATACTCATATTCAAATACAATTCAACATTTGCATGAACACATAATTTTAAATTTTAATAAAACATAGGTTTTTAACAACTTTTAAAATACCAAATTATAATTACTCTTCATTTGATATTTTAAAAGATTAAATTTTTTTACAATAATAAAAAGTAGTATTAATTATAATTAGTATTTTATTACAATTAAACTATAGTTATTTTTTCCTTTTTTATTTAAATCAGTGATTTTCCTGATTTTAGCTTTAATATTGTTATTAAATACATTTTAATTTAATAATTTAATAATAATAAAAAAAGGAATATTCAAGCAATAGAGAAAAATGGGGTAAAGTTAGATTGATATATAAATATTTCCTGAATTTCTTACCATAGAAATGTAAATTCTTCCACAATACAATATACAGAAATAAAGCAGAGAAATACAATTGATTATTCTAAATCATTGCTTTTTAATTAACTTGTAATTATTTTGTTTAAAAAAGAACTAAACTAAATATCTGATTATATTTTGCTAACAAATTTTAATCACCAATTGCATCCGCGATCGCAAAAAAACAATACGAATCATTTTTTTTTCATTTTAAAAAATAAACTAAATTATCAAGATAAAAATTATTTATTAGGAGTATTAATTATAGGAGTTGATTAAAAATATTTTGCACGTTGTGCCTTTGCTAACAATACCTTTGGTGCACAATAAAAACTTGGTAATTTTTCACCAATCTTTTTCCTTCCCTCAATTTCTGATTTACAGATACTTTTACAGCCACAACAAAAGCATGATTTAGTCCTTTTACAATAAAAATATTTAAAAATTACAAAAACAAAATTATTAATTTCAAAATTCTACACAACACAATTTATACAAATTCGATTATGCGCTATTGAGATTCTTTTTACGTTACCTAGTGTCGAAAATGTTAAGGAAAGTCTTTCCACAATGACGTGACATTTTTGTAGCCACCAAGGGGGAAGTCGTTGGTCTCTTGTATTGGTCTGTGATATGCACATATACAAACATTTCCTCTGTAAATTTCTTAAGGTTTAATAAGTAAACTTACGAGCTCATGCTATATTCTGCCGAAGGATTGGTTGACTTGCAAAACAAGCGTGGAAAGTCACTGTACATACAATTTTCAATGAAAGTTATATATATATGTATACATTGCTATTGTTTTATATAGCAATGTTTTTTTTAATAATAACAGTTTCATCATATTATGTTTGAAATATCAAATGCTTTCATAATTGAGAGCTAAGTTTCTGTATCATGCTGAAGGAAATAGTTCGAGTGAGAGACTAAAAAATATTAAAATAGAAACTTATTAAACTTATTAGTGTACAAACAAAATAAATTGGATCGGTTAAAAATTAACATTGATTGTTGTTTATTTTTACAGATTGTAGATATTTTTCTTGCATTAATTTAAATTTATATTATAAATCCAATTGCACTCATTGTATTTTTATTAAATATGTTATCGTTGACTCAGCTAAAAAAATTTTTTTTTAATTTTTTTAGTTCTATTTAAGCCATACACAATTTTTAATTTTTTGCATTAAAATAATGTGCATAAAATAGTATACATTTAATTAGTCAGGAGAAAATTCTGTGACGGTTAATATGATAGAAGTAAAAGAGTTATCTTTCTAGTTGACAATGGCTTAAACCATTTGATAATAAATGAAATAAAATCTAATACAACGGATGTATAAAAAAGATGAAGTTAGTTAAAAACTAAGTTTTTGCCTTGCCTAGTGGATAAATAAATGAGTCACCAGAGATTGAAAAAGAATTATTTCCACTAATAAACTTCATCCAATATACATATGTTAAACCACTTAGTATAGAGCCGAAATGTAAATACATCAAAATTTCGTCCGTAAATCGTCAAGCGTCTACGTCTCATAGGCATATAACAGACTCAGAAGGGATAGATTTTAAATATGCATCAGATGTAAACTTCTCAAAAAGTAGAAGTTTACTCAATTAGAATACATCCCGCTAATGATATCATATCGACGTCAACAGGAAAAAAATAGAGTTGTGTGAGTGATCTATTCAATAACAATAATTCTAAATATATAATATAATTAAACAGTAATTAATATACAAATAAATTTGTTGACTCAATTTTTTACGGTAGTAATTGTGATTATTTTCCAGTTACGATGATTATTGTATGAGAGTATAATGAAATTGTACCAAATTTTTTTGCAAAACATTTTGTTCCTTAACTTCTATTTTACATTTGCATTAACTTCTATTTTACATTTTACATGATTGCAATAAAGTTATCAAAATAAAAAAAATTTTGTTAATAACATTAACTTTTTTCCAAAATAATTTACATAATTACTTATGAAAGCTTAAAAAGATGACAACTAAGCAAAACTTAAATTATTCATTTATTCTACAAAATTAATGTGCACAGAAGAAATTTTACAGCAAATAGATTTTTTATTTCACTTAGCAATTTATAACTTGGTTTATTTCAGATTCTTTTGGAACAAAAACATCTTAATTATAAATAAATTTTGTATTTGATGAATATGAACATTCACAAATGGGTAGAATCATGATATACAACTATAATATATATATATATATATATATATATATATATATATATATATATATATATATACACTACTGGCCATTAAACTTGCTACACCAAGATGGCGACATGCTACAGACGTGAAATTTATACGAAAGGAAGAAGGTGCTGTGATATGCAAATGATTAGCTTTTCAGCGCATTCAGACAAAGCAGGCGCCAGTAGCGACTCCTACATTGTGTTTAATTGAGGAAATTGTTCAGTCGGTTCCTCATACACAAATTGCATTTGAACGTTGTTGCCAGGTGAAAAGTTGTTGTGATGCCTCGTGTAAGAAGGCGAAATGCGTACCAGTACGTTTCTGACTTTGATAAAGGTTGAATTGTAGAGTACCGGGATTGCGGTTTATCATATCGCAGTATTGCTGCTCGCGTTGGTCGAGATCCAATGACTGTTAGCAGAATATGGAATCGATGGGTTCAGGACGGTAATACGGAACGCCATGCGGGATCACAACGGCCACCTATCACTAGCAGCCGAGAAGACAGGCATATTATCCACATGGCCGTAATGGATCGTGCAACCACGTCACGAGCCGTGAGTCAAGAAACGGATTCATTTGAAAGACAACAAGTGTCTGCACGAACAGTTCGACGACGTTTACAGCAGCATGGACTCTCAGCTCGGAGACCATGGCTGCGGCTTCCCTTGACGCTGCATCATAGACAATAGCGCCTTCAATGGTGTGATCAACGACGAACCTGGGCGCACGAATGGCGAGACGTCATCTTTTCAGAAGAATCCAGGTTCTGTGTAAAGCATCATGATGGTCGCATCCGTGTTGTGCGGCATCGTGGTGAACGCACACTGGCAGCGTGCATTCGTCATCATCATACTGGCGCATCACCTGGCGTGACGGTATGGGGTGCCATTGGATACACGTCTCGGTCACCTCTTGTTCGCATTGACGGTGCTTTGAACAGAGCACGTTACATTTCTGGTGTGTTACGACCTGTGGCTCTACCCTTTATTCGAGCCCGGCGAAACCCTACGTTTCAGCAGGATAATGTCTAACCGCATGTTGCCGGTATTGTACGGACCTTCCTTGATATGGAACATGCTCAGCTGTTGCCCTTGCCAGCACGTTCTCCAGATCTTTCACCAATAAAAAACGTTTGGTCAATGGTTGCCGAGCTACTGGCTCGTCACCAAACGTCAGTCACTACGGTTTATAAACTGTGGCATCGTGTTGAAGCAGCATGGGCATTGTACCTGTACATGCAATCTGATCTCTTGTTGACTCAATGCCCAGGCGTATAACTGCTGTTATTACTGCCAGAGGTGGTTGTTCTGGGTACTGATTTCTCAGGATCTATTCAGCCAAATTTTTTGAAAATTTAATCACTTGTTATTTCTAGTATAATATATTTGTCCAATAAATATCGTTTTGTTATCTGCATTTCTTCCTGGTGTAGCAATTTTAATGGCCAGTAGTGTGTATATATATATATATATATATATATATATATAACCAAATTTTGTATTGTGGGAAAATCAAGAAGCTATTTAAAAATTTTGGAACGAAATGGAAAAAAAATTAATGTCAAATTAGTCTCTAACCCGGAATTCATTATCATACGATCAAGGATGCTTGCTTTTTATTCAATGAGCTTAGTGCTTTCATCCTTCTTTTGATACACCTGTTAAGAGTGTAATTCGATTCTCGTAAATGTCACACTGCAAAATCACTGTAGCTTATATACAACTTAGTAAATAATGAAGAGTATTAATTTAATATAACATTAACATGAATTTTGATACATGAGTAATTAGGGGTGAAATAAAAAGTGATGAGTTTATTTATGTATAAAACTTGTCAATAATTTGTAATTTAAAAAAAATATCAGCAAAAGGAAAATAACGTTAGTGTGCTTTAGTATGCTATACCATGGTATATCATTCTAAAGTTTTATAAGAACTCATAAAATATCATTTGAATGGAAATCTCTAAGCGGAGAGCCGGAATCTTCTCTGCAGATGTTATTCTTCATATATTATTGAGAATAGACAACATTGAATAATATCATTTTGATATTCAATCGATTAGGAACTATATCATAAATATTCCATTTTGATTAATTAGTTTTCTTCGCTTTTATAAACATTTTTCTACGTTATGCTTCATTGACCATTTTGTAAATATTTATATGATACATTATTTTTCTTAAACTCATGGTGATAAAATTTATCAAATTTAGCTAAACAAGTTAGATTTTCAGTTTCTCTTGTGCTGAGTATAAAACTATATAAAACGAATAAGAGTCATGTGATATATTTGAAATGAAATGCGTCGTCTTACAGGTTTTTAATACATTGAATGTATTGATTTTTCCTAGTTAATTTCAATAATTTCCTTTGACTCTGTAAAAATGATCTAGAGAAAAATTTGATAAAAATAACCCATATAAAATTTTCTGAATTGAGTTTTGTTAATAACATCATTCCACACACAGTTGGTTTGATTTATGAGACTGTTTGCTTGCTTTATTAAATTTTTCTTTAGCTACCAAGATTTCTTTACCTATATAAAGTTGTACTCCAAGTGTCGAGTAGCCATTAAGATAGCATATTTTCTCTAAACACTTTGTAAGACTTTAAATAGTACTAGTCTTAATAAATTATATTGGAAAAACAGAACTACGAAAGGTTATTTTTATGAACAATTACGGTACTTCTTTTAATGTGAAACTTTTTCCATATATTTTTTTAATAACGTAACAGCATACCACTTATGATTATTTCATAATTTTGTCACAAATTTGAAGTCAGTTCTTTAATGAATTAAATATCGTATCAACTTTTATGTGCATAAATTTAAAATTCAGTATAGAACATTTTGTGCTTTAACACAGATTGCGGTGGTACGTTTCCTCGGTTGTTTCAATCGTCTCCTGTACCTTTGATATATTATGCCTACTCTTCTATTTTAGCACTATGTATAATCCCGATTGTTTGTGATATCATTTTCTTGCTAAAACGAAATTGGTTCTACAATAATTCGTCAGTAGTGTTATATATTCATATTAAATCTTTGTAAGACTACACATTTCCGGTATTTTATTGCATGAGAAGAAGAATTCCAGATTAAATATGCATTTTTAAATTTGATTATTTAATTTTATTTGTTTCAGTGTTAATAGTAAGAGTTTAATCCATATCAAATATTTTTTTTTTTTTGTCGGGAGTATCTCCACATTATTTTAAAGGTGTAGTTAAAAATACAGAAAATAAAGTAGCATTGAAAAGGAACAGTTATTCATGATAGATAAATAGATAATAATATAAATGAATAGCATATCTGGCAACAGTTGATAATATAGCTATACTCAGCCTTGGATTTTGCTGAATTTGTCTATTGTGTTTGGCTGATATATTATTACACGTACGAAGGTAAACATTCTTTCAGGTAATATTCCTTAGCAATTAATATTTTAAATTTATAATATTTTGCCTTATCTAAATTATAAACTTCTGACATTATTTGGTATTTAGCATAAAATATTTGTCCTTCGTTTCAGTTTAGCCTAACATTATTTTTAATGAATTATTAATGTGTTAATTTTTTAAAATTTTAAATATAAAATATCTTTCGAGAAAATATTACTAAGACTATTTTTTGTTATCCGTTGGATAAAATTCAGAATTATGCATTTTTATGTATAATGTAAATAAAGGAATTCCATGTATGTCAAAAATGTGTCATTCTGGATTCCAGTTATTCGTACATTATTATTTGTTTTTCGTGAAAATATGATTGAATAAAATTTATATTCTTAATGAAAATCAATTTTTAATAGAATGTGGCTTCTGAATTTATAAAAATTTTATCTCTTGATGTAATGCTACCATCCGCTCTAACTATTAATAGTTTTTCTTTAATTGTGAGAAAGACATTTGTAGCGTGTAAAACATTTTATGTAGTATGGTAAAATTACAAAGGCCGTGGTAAAGCATCTTATTCAGTAAAATAGACATTTGAATTTCTTGTACAAAAACATAGTGATACAGTATCCATTCTGTTCATCTGATCTGTTTTTAAACTATTTTTTAGTCCTAAAAAGAACTTGTGTGATAGTCTCATCTTCAAAATAAAAACAGACTATGTGTAATATTTTTTAGATTGATTTGAAGAAATGAATTATAAATAATATAGAATTTTAGAATGCTACTAATCATTTTCTGTGTAATTCTTTTAAAAATTTATTTGTACTCTGTTTGTTAATTTTTATGTAAGGAAAGTTGAAATAATTCTGTAATAAGATTTTTATTTTGAAATGATTTAAATTTAATTTTCATTGTGCCTGTGAAAGAGGTTAAGAATTATAAACTTTAACTGCCATTAAGAATTATAAACTTCATTCGCATGACATTTATATAACTTTTTATAAAAACAATAAATAAAACCTAACATTTTTTATTAAAAATAATCTATATACATTTTCGGTGAAAATGTGCTTTGGCAAGTTTTCAAAATCACACATGCCATGGCAAAAATTCTACCGCTATTTCAAAGTGAAACATAATTAGCGATCAATAAAAAGGCTAAAACAAAAGAGTAATTAATGAGCATGCGTGGAAAAACTTATTCGCGAGTTGGCGAAGTAGTGGACCTAAAGCGCAAATTAACCACATGTTCTAGTAACAAAAAAGTTCAGTGCGAATCATTTCAATTGAAATGATTTGCATTCATGCAAATTATTGTAAAATACTAGTATATGTAACAAGTTCATAATGAATAAACATTGCATGCAACCATTTATAATTCTCAATTTTTGTAAAATTAAATCATAAGTTTACTAAAGAAAATATAAAGTTTATTGCATTATTAAGTGTCGCCAAATCTACCGGGTTATGTTTACTAGGAGTGAGTCCAATTTTTTTATTGTGACATATATTGATAAGTTTTAGATTTTTAACTAAAATTTTACAACTCTATCTGACTATTCAAAATAGCAATTGCTATATTCAGAACCTATATGATTGTTAATGTACACTTTAAGAAGTATTATTTAGTTAAATTATTGCTTATAATCTAAGTATAAAATTTTTAAATTTAAAATAAAATAATTGTTTTATGGACAGTAAATATGTACTGTATATTTGTTGTCAAAATGATCCAAATACAGTATTTTTCTAAATTTATAATTTTGATTATTTTATTCTTAAAAATTTATTGGTCAGTATGATAATTATAGCTAAAAAAATACTTTATATTGTAAATTTGTGTAAATTTAATAAGAATGACATGCAGAGTTCTTCATTTGACTTGCCATAATTTTTTTAAAGTAAAATTATGGCAAATCAAATGATTTATTCAAAATATGATTTATTTTTATACATGTATAATAGAATCTAAAATGAAATATAAATTTACATAAAATTAAAGTACAAAAAGAATTTTAATTGCATTAAGAAAAATTCCCATTTAAAACAATTTAGAGTAAAGTGTTTTGAAAAGAATTTTTTTCTTATAATGGTAGCTGATTAGTTTTCTAAATTGCTCTTAATTAGATGAAAAAAAAAAAAACCTAAAATTTTTGTATTTTGATTTGTTTTTTTTAACTGTTGCTTATAATATATTATGAAATACTATAACTTGGTCAGCTTAATGAGATTTGTAAATTGTGTATTAAGTGCTCAAAAGTTTTGTTGCCAACCTAATTATGTAATTGCTATTAATGAATTTGAATATTGCAATCTTTGATTTTTTTATTAATATTGTGATTATGAATATTTCCATTTATTTATATATTATGGTGAGAAAAGGCTCATTACTTAACACTAGAAAGTTTAATGTGTTCCAAAACAAATATTGAATAACTAATTCATACTGATCATGTTTTTTGAATATACCCAACTTTTACTTACTTTAAAACAACCATACTTTAAAAGTACATCAGTGTCATTGTGACATTATGCAAGAATTAATCAATAATTTGAAATCAATACTGTAAATAACTTTCTCTGCAGACACCTACCATAAAAGAATCTTCCTATGTTAATATTCTATGAGAGATCAAGTTAAATCAGTAGCATAAAGGATTTTCTGTTTTAACTCTGTTTATTTAACTATGTAATGGTATATACTTGTAAAAAATTCTATGTAATGTAACAAAATGAGCTACAACTGAAAAATAATTCTATTATCAATAGTATACAAACAATGTCAGTTTCAAATTATTCAAATTTTAATTAATCAAGTTAAAAAGTTTGCTGTTAAATACTAATTTTTTTGTAATTCTAATGTGTTAAAATCCATCAAGCAACATGTATTATAATTTTATAATTTAAGAACTAATCTATTCATACCTCTTATTTCTGCACTATACTTGATAATAATTTAGGTAACTTATTTGATCCAAATTTGTGATTTTATGTCTATATTTTTGTAAGTGACAGTAATACATAAAGTATTTATTCAACTATCAGTTATTAAAATAATGTTTAAAGATATTACTATCCAATCACATTTCAACTTTTAAATAATTTTTACATCAAAAATTCATATTTGAAATTAAAGTGTACTGCATTTATTTTAGCCACAACTATAAAATTGTTATATAATTATTAGCATTAAGATTTAAAGATTACTAAAACTAACTAAATGGTGCTCTGATTTGAATCACTCACTAAGATGCACATCAGAATTCATCAAACAAAAGAGCTAATTCTGTATTAGTAATCTACTAGTTTGGCACACATTTGACATATATTGTATTTCGTATGATTTAGTCACTTATATTAATGTATTTTGGAACAGTGCCCTCAGAATTCTGTTATGCTCTTTTTTTGTAGTCAAATTATTATCTAGAGCAATTTGTCAAATTCATTGCCCTTAAAATTTTTAATATGAAATTCAGATGCTAATGACAACCTTAATTGGATTTCTAAATTTACTTGTTTCATTTATAAAAATTTTATGATTGCTCAATATTATATATTTTTTATTAGCTATATTGCTATTTATGTATTTTCTTACACTGTAGAAAAATGTGAAATAATAGGTTGGGAAAAAGTAATCCATAATTTTTTGGGTAGACATCTGTAGTGATTGATATGTTGTGAAGTATCTATCAAACAATTTCAGATTTATGCTCATTGGAAAGGTGACATTTGACTCTAAAATATTCTCTTGTGGTTTTTTTTGTTTGATTAATTCAGTTATGAGTACAAGATTTTAAAAATGGAAGACAACAAGCAGAAAATTCAATACATTTTACTTTTTCTTTTATAATAGCAAAAATGCTAGCCAAATGGCTAAAATTGTGAAAAGTGTTTATCATCCTATATAAGACTAACAACCAGTTATGTACAATTTTGGTTTCATCGATTCAGTTCAGTTAATTTTGATGTTAAAAGATGCACCTCATATGGATACAGCATCATTGAGAATGTCTATAAAATATAAAAAATGATCGAAGTTGGTCGCATGTCAGCAATCGTAGCTTCGCACAAGATCTAAAAATGTATCAAAACTGTTTTAAACCTTTTTACAAAGGGAATCCGAAAGAAGTTATGTAAAGTTCACGTAAAAATAATGGATTTCTTTTTCCCCAACCTAATATAATATTTGTTTACAAATTCAATTTTGTGTTTCAAGCTAAAATCTTGTAAAATTGTAAAATTTTTCTTTTAACTACTATTTTTAATTGTATCTAAACTAACAAAATATTAAATCTCATATTTTATAATTTTCAAGATTCTATATATTTTATTTCTGTATAATGTTTCATAATTGTAAATCACAAGCTATGCCAGTAAGAAATTTATTACATTGCTTGTGTTATATATTTATGGAAAGTGTGAAATTGTATCTTTTATAAATGTTAAGTTGAATTATTGCTCATTTTCTTTTATAATTTAAGTTAACAAAATTATATAGATGAATGTAGAAATTAACTATTGAGTAAATCAAACTGGGTGTGTATAATACTAAAGTTTAAATTTTCTTGGGATTTTTTTGATTGGTTAAATTTTGAATATTTTCTTGTGAATTTAACTTTGTTATTATTTGTATATTATAAGCTGATTTGTACGATTTAAAAATTAAGATTTGTTTTCAAAAAAGTTCCCAATTTATCTGTTTTAGTCTTAACAATTTTAGTGATTTTTTATTGAGTTCATTTAAAAATTTTGTTGTTTTCTTAATTTTTATGCTTTTGATTTTATTTATTAAAATAATGTATCCTATTTTTTGTACAGGTTTTATAATTATATATATATATATATTATATGAATATTTATTTTATGCAAAGTATGTTATATAAATTTTTGGTAAATATTTATATTAAAGTAGACTAAATTTTATGTAATTATGTTTACAGATTTCCTTCATTCAATTCAAATATTAATTATGCCAAATATAAAGCTCCAGAGTTCTGATGGAGAAATTTTTGAGGTTGATGTTGAGATTGCAAAGGCATCCGTCACTATTAAAACCATGTTAGAAGATCTTGGTATGGATGATGATGAGCAAGAAGTTGTTCCTCTGCCTAATGTCAACTCTGCTATCCTAAAAAAAGTTATACAGTGGGCAACATACCATCGTGATGATCCCCCACCTCCTGAAGACGATGACAGCAAAGATAAGCGAACTGATGACATCAGCTCATGGGATGCTGACTTTCTAAAAGTTGATCAAGGAACTCTTTTTGAGCTAATTCTTGCTGCTAATTACTTGGATATCAAAGGTCTTCTTGATGTCACTTGCAAGACCGTTGCCAATATGATTAAAGGCAAAACTCCTGAAGAAATCCGGAAAACGTTCAACATTAAGAATGACTTCACTCCAAGTGAAGAAGAGCAAGTGCGGAAAGAGAATGAATGGTGTGAAGAAAAATAAAGCTTTGACTTTTAAGTTGTGATTCCATGTGTCCAGAAGTTCGATTAAAGATTAAGTTTTTTTCCCCCCTAGAAATTGGACTTAGTTTGAAAACCTTAACTTAGATTTTGCAGCACTTTGTGTACAGAGTTTTTCTTCATATATAACATAAAATATATTTATTACTTAAAAATCTAATGTATCTACTTTACATTCTGCTTATTAGACAAGATGAAAATTAAATTATGTATGTTAAATTCCATAATTCAATTTCTTGTAAGCAGTAACTTTTATTTAAAATGACTTGTTCTAAAAAGAATTTTTAACTACACATATATTAATTTTTTTATGACATTTAAACAACATTTTTTGTGTGCATTTCGAACAATGGGCTGCTTAAATTTTATCCTTATTTGAAACATCCTTTCATTACTATTTTTGTATTTGGTAGTTCATGTAATTTTGTTTCATTTTAAATGTAACATCCCTAAACATTTGTTTAACTCTAGTTGATATTTTGTTTCACAATTAAAATTTTATAAAACTGCAAATTTCCATTTATTAAAGTTATTATAAACTTCATTGTTTCAATGTCTTAAAAATTATTTTAATTTTTTTCTTACATTGACTTAAGTTGACATTTGTTTCCTGTAATTAAACTAATATATAAAAGATTGCATTTGGTGTTTACAATCTTACCATTCAGATGTTTTCATTCCTTATTTATATAGTTAACATATAAATGATAATTTTTTTATATATTGTAACTCATTATTCAAACCATAATATTGAATTAATGTAATGCTGTTTTAAGGAAATTCAATCACTCAAATGCTTAATTACAAGAGATATCAAAATTTTATTTAATTCAAAATATTTAGTACACTTGACTTATTTGAAGATTCTTTTTATCAGCATGATAACATTTACTGTTTAACATTTTATAAAAGATTATTTTTTTGTAAAATATCAAAAAATGAATTTTTTTCACTACAAAATTGTCAATATATTTTAAGCTGATTACTTGTAAATCTCTTAATGTAAACATGTAGTGTGAAAAAAATTTTTCAGTTTTTGCACTCTACATGTATTTGCATTAAAAACTTTTCGAAGGGAAAATTTCATTGGTCAAAGAATTTAAATTTATTTCAAATATTTTATTTAAAACCTGTTTTAAATTTTTTTAGCTTTATTTCGTAGAATAGTTTTTCCTCTGTCTTTAGCAGCCATAAGATTTCAGGCAGCCCAATAAAAGTGAACTTTGACAACTTTGTTAGAGTTAAGTCATATAATGAAGTGCAGGGTAAGTTGTCAAATCAAGAAAGTTTATGGTGTCACCTGATAAGCATCAATTTACTGATGATCATTTACTCATTTAGCATCACTCACATTAAGCTTGTATAGTTTATTGCTTGTTACTCATGAAGAAACATTACCACCCCCCCTGTTAGATAGAATATACTTTTGTATATTATAAGTAGATTGATTTTCAAGAATGTTTACATTTTTTGCCTTTTTGTTCTAATTTATTCTGTTAAAATTTGTTTTAATGTGTATTTTTACTCAGTAGAAACAATATTCATTAATCAGATTTCTTTTCCTTGACTTCAATGTAAACCGCTATAATTGCAAATTAATATTGGTTTTGATAAGTGTCATTTTGAGATATGACTAGTTTTGGTACTGCTTGTGTTTACAATAGCAGTTATCTTTTTAAATATTGTCAATTCTGTGATTCCAATTTAATGATCTTTTAGGTACTGGATAAAGGCATTCTTTTGTACTTATAATTTTGTTTAACTATATTTCCAGTACAAAAAAATTTTTTTTTAATCAGATTAAAAAATCAATACCTTGGACAACAGTTAGTAGATTAAATTTCTATTAAAAAATGTTATCCTGTTATTTAAAAATCAGATTTTCTGTTTTTTTATAATTAATTTCTAATGAAAATATTAGTTTCAAGATTCATAAAAGAACAAAAGTGACTTGTGTAAAATAGTTTTTCACTGATAAATTTTGTTTGAAATTATGAGGTTCATTAAACATTGTAAACAAATTAGAAGCTCATTAAATAATGTGAAACAAAATTTAAAAAAGTATGAAATAACAAAAAATATTGCATGTATCAATGTATAGAAAAATGAACGAAAATTTAAATCTTGCATTCAAATGCAGCGAAAATTTTGTATAAATACACTAAATTTATGTCAAATTTATACTTGGTGTTAATTTTTTCACAATAACCAGCTGACATTAATGTGGTTTGACTTTTTTAGGCTTGAATGAGATAAGGAGAGTTAAAGAACATGAGTATTTGGGAAGTGGGAATGATAATCTAAACAATTAAATCAGAACTTTTTCCCTTTCGTAATTTCGTGTTTATCTATTATCTAAAAAATTTTAAAATAATATTAGTTTATTTTAGAGGACTATTTTCAAAGATCATAAGTTTGGTTGATGTGATACTTAGTTTGTGCAACTTAAATTGAAAATTTTATACTTTGTGGTCATAATTCAATGACCATAGTTTCCTATTGCTAAAAAATTATGAAATTAAGCGCAGAACGCACACATAATGAAAGTATGAAAATTTGCACTAATAATTAATAAAATTTGGCATACTGAGTATGGTTTGCAATGAAATGCGAATTTAAGACTTATTTATGTGCCACTCTAATACAATAATTATTTACCCAGCAAATTACTTTCTAAAATGAACTACAAAATATAATTAACACTTAAAAATCAATATTGTCTTTGACAACTTGATACATAACATAGATCACACACTCCACATAATTCTAAATATTGACAGTCAAAAATTTTCCTTCAACTGCACAAGCGTCTACCAAAGAAAAATAAATTTTTGTTTACTTGATGCAGCAGATGTTATGAAACCTATAGGAACTCACTGATAGTTTTCAATGTTTTCGCTATTTTAACCACTTGGAGCTTTGTTAAATTGCTTGAGCAAATCGTTAATTCCATAGTAAATGATTTAATAAAATTTCTGTCATTTAAAGGGGTGCCTGAAGTCCGAGATGACGTAGAAAATTTAAAATGGGTGGCCAAATTTGAGAAAACTTTCTTTTAAGGTTTTTGCTTTGAAAGGGAAAGAAATTTTGTTGAAGAGCATTATGAAATTTGTGGTTCTTCAGGTGAAACTTATATACATTAGCATGAATGCCTGTCATGGGGCAGAAGAATTGAATATGCTCTCTTCAACTGTGCAGATCACGTGGAGTATCCTCGGTTATTGTCCTTACAAGCATAAAAAAATGCACAGTTTACTTAGACATGACTATGAAGTTCAATATCAGTTCCAGAGGTTTTTAGCTATGTTTAAAGTAGGATTTGAATGACCGATATATCCTTAATACAGACGAAATACATTTTCTTTTGGATAGGTTGGGGAATATTCAATAGTCAAATTTGAGTACATTACGTCATTTTCCTTCCAAGCTTGAATTTTTTAGGGAAATGACATTGTACTAGGATAGTGTGGAGCACGAATAATTATTGTGGACTATAATTAAAACAATAACAATTTATTTTGAAAGATGCATAACAAAGGTAGCCGACAAAGGCTCGTAAAACATATCATTTTCTTGAGAGTTACAGATAGAGAATGAGGTTACAGGCTGTAGCGACTGAAGCGCTACTTTATCATTCTTAAACAGTCATGTCTTAATTTGTTCTCCAGCCACGTAACGCGAGACGCTATTGCCATCTTTACGATACATTGTTATTTCAGAACAAAATTATTGATATAAACACGTTAGCACATTTCACGAATGATTTTTTTATTTAAGATGGAGTTCCTCACAACTCAATAAAATTCTCAAAAATAATGTCACAAAAAAAAAAAAAAGAAAAAGCTCATCGTATACCATTTTTTGAAATTGTTGTCTTTCTGATCCACGTGAACTATAGATTCCTGTTTAATTAGCCCATGTGTGCAAAAAATGACTGTTGAACGGCAAGCAAACTAACTTGTTGGAAAACATCTTTAAAAACACAAACTAAAAATACATTATGGTTAGCAGCTTTTATTCTATAATAGTTGAAAACTTTTTTTAAGCGGATCATATGAAAATCCTGTAAATTAGAAATTGGTGTATACTGTTCTGTTTTATTTTCAATTACTTTTTATAAATTATAAGAATTTAATTTATAACAATTGAATGTTTAAACTTCGGTATGTAAGGGAAATTATAATTTCGATACATACAATTATTATTATTGCGTAATGTTTTGCAAAGATTGATTTTTGTAAAGGAAATGTTAAGAAGCTGCTAATATTTTTAATTAATCTCTCTCGTAACGAATTCAAACAAAAGTTAAAATCTATCATATGAGTGATTATTACAAGAGATACGAAAAAAAAAAATGCTTTATTTTAAATTAAGTCATACATGTGTTCATTTGAAAAATGAATAAGAAGTATTTAAAATTCTATGTTGTGGGGGGCCAGTTCTACAGGTTACTGGTAAATGTTATTGATATCTATAGCAGACGATAATTTGTACAGATTTCCATTAACCATTACATAGCTGGTCAAAAATAAAAGATATAGAGAAATAAATAATGTGTAGAATAATTAAAAAAAAATGTACAGATTAAAATTTACCTTTAAAAAAGAATCGGGTGAGAAATACTCTTATTTACTTTTGTTTATGCGTATTATATTCACAAAAAGGGTACTTTTTATTGATTAAGAATTGTAAATGTCTTAATCAATAAAAATTAGCTATAAATGTAACCCTTGGAAATAGAAGCAACCTTCTTTGCCAATTCAGCAGTGATAACGCCAAGCTGAGATCCCATGCTCCCACACGAAAGAAAGTAAATAGGATGTGCTAAAATGCTTTGATCCGCGTAAGGAATATAGATGCGTAAGCATCGAAACCAATTTCTATAAATATATCTGTCTTCCTATAATATTTTTTAATAATAAATAGATAAATATGAATGTTGAAGAATTTTTCTTATTCATTGATCACTTTAATTAGACTGCAAATGAAATATTGCTGAATTTGAATCCCGAGACGGATAAGGTAAGAGTAAATTTTCTTTTACAAATTAATTATTTTTGATAAACTGAATTATTATCAAAACACTTACTAAATTTCTTTACATGTAAAACATACATTATAAAATTTAGATCAGAAACTTACAAACCTCTAATTTTCGAACAATCACGAGGTTATGAACTAGTGTCTAGTCATGGTCGCATAGAACAATAATTTTAATTCCCATTATGATTTAAAATTTTGAAAAATCTCTTTTTCGTAAACTCTTTTTTATATATTTTATATTTTCGTTTATTTTTATAATTTAATTTAATTTTCCTTTTATTTATTTATTTTTATTTTAAGGGTGAAAAACTTGAATTAACGTTTTTACTGGAGAATCATAAGTTAACCGAATTGGGCATAATTACAGGATTTATATTGAAGATGTGGAACATTTTAAGCAAATCGAATGGAAATTATCCAACTTTATCTAAATTCTGTTTCATAAAACATAGATCGGAGTGTAATCTGCAGCTTCTGATGCAAACTCTATTGTTATTTTGTGAAAGAATTGAGTATCTTTGTAAATATAGAATTTGCAAAGTATCATGGCCATATAGTTGGAGTGGTCTTGAGAAATTGACATTCTACGAGCAAAGTAGCTGTCTTATTGGAATAATGTTAAAAAAAAAAAGAAATCTTAGCATTTAGATATCCAGGTTTTATTAATAATCCTATAACTGGAAAAAAAAAAAAAAAAAAACTAAAAATAATTTGAAGATGACTTGAAGATTAGCGTGTAACTCATGGATAAATTCCGTTAAAAAAAACAGTCTTAATTAAAAAGCTAAATTTGTTTTCCTGAATTTTTAAATATGTTCGCAGATGTATAATTTGTATGAAGGTGATATCAGATGATGAAATTATTTAAACAATAAATCAGAATAAACAAAAAAATGTATTCAGATATTGAATAAGGAGGAAATGGATTAGTGCATTGTTCGTCTGCAAAACAAGTAGCTGAATGATTTATGGCAGGTACTTTTGCATGAGCTGCTATATTGCAGCTTTCTTTACATAAGAAAGCACATTATTACCCGAATAGTGCTATTATAAAAGAATTGCTCTACTTGCTAAAAATAATTAATGTTAAAATCTTACATTCATGTTTTTTTAATTTAGAAATTTTCCTTACCAAGAAGTATTTTAATTTTCTCTACAATTTCTTAAAAATGAGCATCTACTATATTTCTAAGGAAGTTTTTATTTATTGAATCGAAACCTCATTTTTAATGGCAGTTTCTATTAACAATCGTTTGATTAAATAGTCTGGTCCACAAAATCGTTAAAGAAAATATCAAGATTGATTAAAGCTTCATTAAATATTATACTAAGTTTTCTTATTTTCTTTGTAACTTCAATTGTACGTAATATTTTAAATTCTATCTTTTTCTATAATAATATTTTATTTTTTTGAAAATATTTTTTGCTTCGTGAATTTCAGTTAAATAATGTTGTTTCAAATTTAATAAGAATTTTTATAAATATTACAAAAACTTTTTCGCAATTCTTGATTTAAGATAAATATAGAAGTCAGTTCGATTATATCTGTTCGAAAGAAAATGTCATAAATAGCAATGAGGAATTTCCTTTTGTAAATAATAATTACATATACGGTTAAGATATTTAATATTTTTTTATATTTGTAGTGTATTTACTAATAATCGATCATTGCTACTTAAACCATTGGCAGCTTCAATAACAGATATTTCTTCCAAAATTCTCAAGATCAATAACAAAGCAATATAAAGGATCTCCTCCACATAAATAGCAAAATAAATGATCTGGGAAAGCATAAAGTTATAAAGATTTACATAAGTCTCTCCTTTTGAAAAATTACCTGAAAACCCACACTAGCTCCATTTTCTGATAAAATAAAGATAGAAATACCTTAAAGCGCTGCATCAGCTAGTTAGAAAATTTATATGGTAAAAGTCTTTTGATCTCTTTTAAGGTAAATAAATGTTTTATATTGCTTTTTTTGGAAGAATGACGCAGAGCCTTTTACATATTTGATTTGACTACCATTTAAACAGGGAACTATGTGATCTCGTCTTTACCATAAAAAAACTACGCAAGTAGTCTTTTGCTTTTTATTTTTTTTTTATTTGACTAAAAGTGAAAAGCGCAAATTCAATAAAATAAGAAGAAATCGAGGTAATCCTTTAGGTATTGAGTACCAGGATTCATATTGGTATTCTGTTCTAGCCTCAAAAGATCTGTAAAATAATAAATATTTTACTGATACTTATTTTAGGAAATGTTTTGAATCAAAGGAGTAAGAATGAGAATTTGCAAGAAAATTGGTCAAAAAAATTTGCTAAAACTACTGATTTTTAAAATAAAAATTCTTTTTTTAAAGATGGTTCACAAGAATGAAAGAAAGGTTTATAAAATTTTGACGAATCTTGAAGCGTTTTTAAAATAATTCAGCATATTTTTATTTAATAAAATGAGAGAAAAATCTTACTAATATATTTTCCATTTATGGTATATTAGAATGTGCTGAATATAACTGATATACTTTACTTTTAACCAAGAAAAAAATATATAGATTGTACATTACATGTAGTTGTCAAAGTGTTTGTAAATTCTCCATTTCTTTATTTTTTTCTAAAATTTATAAGTATTCAGACAAACGAGTACCAGATTTATATTCCTGGTTGTGTTGTATCATCCTACATCTAGATGGCGCCACTGCAGACATAATTAAGTATTACAAGAAGAAAATAACTTTATGAAAATATGAGATGCTTATGGCTTTTGCGTGTAGTGGCACTATCTGGAGAGTAAAAGTGGCTATAAAAAGTACACTGTAAGGTTTAAACTTACGAGTAATAAAACTAGAAATGTTTTATCAAAGTAAATTATTTAATCATAAAATATTCCAAATTAATGAATTAAATTTATATGACTAACAAATACAAAATATTTCTAATAAAAGACACCTGTCTGCCAGTTTATACAAAATATTAGTTTTTCATAGAAATGTACTCGAGAAATGTTTTGATTCAGAGAAAATTTTTATTCGAGCCCTAAATTATAAAATTAATTTATAAATAAACTGTTTTATAAATAAATTTTTTATAAAACAGTGTTCAAGTAAAATAATTTTTCATTAATCTTGTAAGCAGGCCTCTTAAAATCTGTTCAAGATTACAATCTCCTGTGGGAGAAATTGTCGGAAGATACCTAAATTAAAAGAAAGAAATATAGTTTATTTTCACTTTTTTAAGACTAAAAGTATGGAAACTGAAAGAAAAACATTTACAATTTATTTGGCTAAATATTATAAAATTACTAATCGCATTTTCTTAAAACAAAAATTTCAATTAAAGAATGGAAAAATATTTTCCATACTGTTTGATGTTTGATTTTTTTAAATGACTCTAGTTTATAACAGTAAAAAATTTGAAATTTTAAAATTTCTTGAAAAAGAAAATTCAATTATAAAACTTCTCATGGTTTCATTTTATTAATAAAATAATTTATTATTCAATGGCCATTAATTTTCTTTAATAAATAGCATTAATTAATTATCAACTCATTAAATAATTTAAAATTTTTATATTTTTAGTGTTGCATAGTAAAAACTAATCGTGTGTTGTTTATCTTTAAAAATGTGAAACATTCCTTTTATTGACACCCGGAACGTTATATATATATATAATAAAGTAATCGAATATTATGATTGATCAAGCTTAATTTTTATCTGGTAAAATATTAAAAAATTTATCAATAAGCATGATCTACTTAAGGTTTTCCTCTCGAAGAAAATTCATACATCTAAATTAACCATGTCGTTTCCCATAAAAAAATCAATGAGTTGTAGTCATTGTAAATATTTTCTTTTACAGCTAATTATAAGGATCAATGCAAAATTTTTACGGTCTTAAAAGAACATTAATGGCACATGTATTGTTAAATGATACAACTTAGAGAAGTATTTGTAATTAATGATCCGTTAATGAAATCTTTTTAATTATTGTTTGTTAGAAATTAAATATTCTTTTCACAAACATGAAAAATTTAATCTTATTCACTGTTCAATAACAGCGATTTAAGTAAACATTCTTGTAAGCCTTAATTACTTGTTGGAAATTGATAAAAATAGTTTGATTTGGATTAATTTATTGTTAAACTAAGCCGGTTTCAAGAATTTTGCAGATTTAAGTAAATGCAGCAGTTTGCTGATATTAACAATAATTATCATTTTTTATTGCCAATTTTTAAAGACATAAATAAGACAGAATTAAGCGTATTATATTCATTATTACAAGATATGATGAAATAATTTCTTATTATTTATTATTTCATCCGTAATGCAGTGATCATATAGGAAAATGAGCGCATGCTATAGTTTTGTTAAAACAATGCGAGATAAAAATTCACTCTTAAGTACATTAAAAAAAATTCTTTTAATTTGAAATTTTTATCCCCATTTTAGTAAGTTTTTCTCTTCACAGCACAATTATTGTAGTATTGTTTCTTTTGATAATTCTAAAAATAATTTAAATTGTAGTTTAAAATATTGAAATTCATGTTGAAATTTTGGTCTGTGGTCAGGATGATAATTTTCGATTAAGTCAGGAAAAATATCGCGTTGACTGGAGAAATGATCATTAGCTAATTGTAGATTAAAAGACTGCATAAAAATTAATAATAGAAGTCGATTTTAAGTTATTTGTAAGCAATAAGGCAGTACCAATTATCTGTTCCTCACCATTTGTGGATTACTTTCGTCTTTATATGCACTTCCTCGGATTCGGCCACTGAACTTGAGCAAATTCAAGATTTAAAGAAATCCATACAAATTGGAATAAAATTTCTGAACAGAATGAGGATTGAAAACAAATAGGACATTGGAAATAAAAGTAATCTACGAGAAAAAAATATAAACAATTGACTCGAATAATATTTGTAAAATTATTTTCCTAGCTTTTTTTATTTGACGAGTTCGATTATGATATTTCATGTATCATTATTAAATACAGCGCAGTTTATAAATCATGTCGAATTTTAACTGTTTGACTAATTTATTGCTTTTTAAATTTAGTTACCGAAAATTTTATTATTATTTTAATGAACGAAATAGAATTAATGCTGTTTAAAGGAAAAATATGATCTCTAGGTGTATTTTAAATAACAAATTGCTATGTATTCTTGATTTACGAATGTAAATTTAGTTTTGATACTATTTGTATTAAATAGCTCAAAATAATAATAAGCATATGATTAAAATTTAGAAACAAAATATAACTGTTACACAAGAACAATTCAGAAGTCAATTTAAAAAGTCCCATAGAGGCACAGAACTGTCAGATTTAAGGAAAAATTTTAAAAGAGAGCCACGAAAAATATTTTTTTTTTATCAATATTTTCTATTTTCACTATCTGCTACTTTCACTATTCTATATAGATATGGATTTCAAAAATGGGGGAAAAAACCCTATTCTGATTTCCAAAAAATCCGTGAGATAATTTGTCAAAGGAATATTTCGAAAAATCACGTAAAAAATGATGTAGGAATTTGAATGCTTCCCACTAAATTCAAATTAATGAATATTAATATCTATGGGCCAAAAATTTTGATTCAATAAGAAAATTCATTTAATAACTTATAAAAATGTAGCTAAACATATTGAAATATCTCTTTTTGTCAAAATAAACTCTAATTTATATTTGTAATTTTTAAATACGTCAGTAAAATGTTAATTTTTTAATCTTTCACAATAATTGGTTTCCCAATATAGACACATTAAATATTTTTCATTAACTAGGAAACTGTTAAAGCAGTTAATATAGTCTTATAGCTATTGGTTTAAAAAAGCTGTGCTATAAAATAATAAAATTTATGCTTTAAATTTTACTGACAATTGCGTTTGATTATTTCAATGATCATTTCACCTGTTTTCTTTCTTAAAACTATGCATATTGTTCTTAAATAATTTAAATTTATATGCCATTTGTTATTTATTCCTCTACGAAAAAAAAATTAAATAAAACTGGATATATATTTACAATGGGGAATTGAATGAAAGAAATTCCTGATTGTGCACAGAATAATTCACATTTATGTAATGCCAACAATTTATTTTAATAATAATAAAAAAAAAAAACATTTCTAGCTGCTACGAATATGTTATTGACATATAGTAGGGAATCATCGTAGTATTTTGAAATGAATAATCCAAACCCTAGAATAAATGTGAGTATGAAATTTCGTAAATCAGAGTATTCTAAATTGTCTTTAATTAACATATTTTTTTATTAGATTTTTTATAAATAAAATTAAAATATACATTTTATTCAACGGATATTTTTCACACACATACCTATTTACAAAATAAGATTAATATTAGAAATAAATTTACTTTTGAAAATATTTTTTGTTATTTTTGAATATTAGCTGCCATTGCTTATAACAAAAGGGGAATAAAAATGAACATTTGAATAAAGACTCATACTTCTTCCAATAGCTAATTAATTTCTAAAAGATTTAATTTAGTCCGAAATAAATAAGATAAGAAGAAATAAATTAAGGTTTCTGGAAAAAAAACCTCCTGATTTCAACTTACATTTTAATTAAAAAATTATCATATTTATGAGATATGAACATTACAGTTATTATTTTTATAAAAATTCTCTTGAAGACAAGAAAAAGAACTAAGCACGACTTTGCCTATGCTCTGTAGTAAACTGTTTTGTTTTCCAATCGAAATGTTAAGAAAATTACATATTGTCAAATAAGGTCATCAAGGCAAACATTTCTTTTTCTAATATTAAAAATGGTTGAATAATTTAAGCTTTTTTTCTTCATTACTTATGAGAAGAATAAAAATAAGCTAAAATCTAACTTTGTGTGAAGTATGAAAAAGACTAAAAAAGAAATTTTAAACAACTGAGAAAGGGCAGCAGTTTTTTTTTTTACATTAAAAACAAATATCACATATTTTTTTCTAGTTTCAGCTTTTTTCTTTTAATTATCTCAAAAATAGAAACAGCATTCCATTAAATTGCAAAGAAATATTGGAAAAAAGAAAGAATAATTTTTTTAGAAGATATTAAATGCAGATTTTTTTAAAAATTTGAATGTGAATATTGCATGTATGTATTTATAACCTATTCACATAAAATTTTTTGATATCATGCTTTTATATGAATTAGAGATCATTTTGAAATTATATCGTTGCAGATTATTCTGAGTTTAACATAGAATTGACATTTACTTTATAAATTTTGTTAATTACGCAAATGATTGTATTTCTAATATTATTTTAATCATTCCTTTTCACCATATTCTATATTTTCATTAATATTCTAATCAATCCGAATCTCTAATTCATAAATAGTCTTTCAAAATATTAAAAATTTAAATTTAAATTTTACTTTTTTTAAAAGTTAAAAATTTATTTTATTGAGGACTTACAATAGAATTTTTATATAGAGAGAAATATTTAAGTTCTAAATTTCTGACTATTCTAATGTGATTCAGTAAAATAATTTTTCTTGTTCTAATCAAAGATTATCACATTGAGAAGGTACGTACTCATTAAATATTCTTTCTGCTTAATATTTTATTATTGATAAAATTATGAAAAATAAGTTGGTTGCTTAAGTGTTGACCTAATAACTTTAATATGAATCTAAATCATGAAACCTTTTACTATGATGGAGTTTACTGCTTTTAAAGTTCTGATACAGGTCAGGATATCTAAACTACATGCACCTATAGATTCTTCAAGTTTCTATGATGCTTTTTATGCATAATAATTTTTATAAAACGTATGCATACATTTCAGTTAAAGAACAAAAGTTATAAATAAAAACATACCTTTTATTGTTATGTACGGAAATATCATAAGGAAGCAAAAATTTGATAAAAAAAAAAAAAAAAAAAAAAAAAAAAAAAAAAAAAAACTTGGGAGCAGTAGATTTGGAATTTGTGAACATATGCTCTTAAAAATATTGAGAGGAATTCCAATAAAACGGAGTGAATTTCCATTCTTTTACAAAATAAAAGACAACATAACTTAAATGATTAAAATTAACTTTAAAAATATCAAAAAATATCACAGGGAATCTAATATGATCTCTCCGCTCCAAATCTTTTTTACTCAATTAAATACCAAAACATATTTATTTATTATAAGGAGGAAATTAGACTCTCTAATTTATGCCTGAATACAATTATCGTATTGAATGCATAGTGAATTATCAATGTATTCAATATAATTATTGTATTCGGATACCCTAAACTGAAATTGAGGAACTCTGAAGATCTTCAAGATTTTGATACTCCAGAGATGTTAGGGTTGGTAAATTAAAAAAATGAATGAACTTACGTAAGCACACTTAGATAGCTGGACAGTTCACGTGATAAATATCCTCAAAATAAAGAAATTTGTTCAAATCAGATGCTCCATAAGATGATTCGTCTATTAATAGAAATATATGAATAACAACTCCCTAAAAATAGTTAATATAAGATAGCAGAATTTCGTCCATATTTGTAGCAATTAACATACATTTTGGAAATATATAAAAAGACATGTGATCATAAATCATTATGATATTGCACACCAGCGAGTCACCGTCTCCGGAGTCGGTTTGTTCCTATTTATTAATTGCATTTCTTTGTTTTTCTGATGATTTCTATGTGTCTTGATGGCTTAAATTCCCTTGTAATCTTAGTATCATTCAAATGAAAAGGAAACATGGATCCAGAGTCCACATCATCTGACACACAGCTATGATCTGACAAAAGGCTGAAATTAAAGGTATGCGAAACAGAGGCTAACAGCAGCATATCTGTAATAAATGGTTGCCATACACATGTTTCTTTAAAATGGTATGCGAAATAGTCATATATAATATCGTCAGTGAAGCCAGTTAGTAGGTATTGCTTGATAGGAAGTTGTTACACATATTATCTTGTTGTTACATAAGTTGTTACATAGCCAATCTTTACTGAATTTTACCAATTCTACTATTATCTTATTAAATTGATATCACAATCATGGAACCAGTCTGTGATGAATTTTCAATACCCTTTTAAATGTCAAATTTGGAAGCTCAAAAGACATCTACGACTATTCTATTGAAGTCTATTGTAAGTCCAATAAATGAACAACGGGAGCATTTTTTGGAAAAAAAGTATGAATAATTATATTAATTAATACAGTTTTAAGGATGTATATCAAACTAAAAATGATTCAGTTAAAAATATTGTATTCTTTGAATATGTTGATATAGATGTATAAAATAATTTTCTGTTGAATGGAAAATTCAAAATGTTAAAGAATGCTCATTAATGTGTTTTACATATGATCGTGATAATATGATGCTTAGTTGAAAAATTAAAACCCATTTTGGACTGTTAAAGACATTGTACTTATGTAAATAAAAAGTCAGAAATTTTAAATACAAATTAAAGAAATTATAAGTGTCGTGTTAAATTTACTTCTCGAAGCAACTGATTAAATCCGAAACATTTCAAAATTTTTACTGTCAGTTTTGGAAATAATAGTTGTTTTTAAAGAAATTAACAAGAAAACTCTATGTTACCTAACATTTCGTTGTAGATTTACTTCTTATAAAAATATTTTGAACACAATAAAAACAAAGTGTAATTAAAATATTTTAAATCATTAACATTCAAATATTTATCTTGATGTAATTCGGAACACTATAAAATATTATTTTTTTTTTATTTCAACAGGATTATGTACAGTGACAATATTTCACCACTATCTTTACAAACTTGTCTTCAAATCTTTCTTCTTAATGCAATATTATAAAAAAGTAATTTAATATAGTAAATATAGTCGAAATAGAATAAAATTTAAAGGTTAAAAATAAGAAATAACCAAGAAAGTAAAAACCCAATCGAAAGTTTTTTATAATAATTATTCATGACATATGAAATTCATTATTTTTATAACTATTATTCATGACATATGAAATGATTTATATAAAGTGAAATTATACGTCTTTTTTCAAATTCAGGAGAAATGTTTTTGTATAAAGTCATATTAAATTTGTATTGCTATAAGGAAAATGAACAGCAATAAACATTAATGCAACATTATGAATTTATTATTAATTTGTTAACTCAAATGATATTCCCCTTACTCAAACAATCAACATATTAAATTCATATTACTCAAAGGATTGACATTTATATATATATATATATATATATATATATATATATATATATATA